>JBBBDQ010000359.1:1315000-1442500 GCA_037127315.1 Ascarosepion bandense | reverse complement strand
TGCTCCATCAGCTTCTTTTCTCGCACTTCCCGCCTGTCGAACTTCCTTCCATATACTTGCTCTCCTGATGGTTACAACCTTCTGGAATTTAAATGCAATGTCAATTCCCTTCTCCTATCAACTTGACTTCAGTTCTTTCTATATAACCCCGTGTATCTTGTTCTTTTTCTTTCTCAGGACATTCTCAAATGTCTTCGCTTCTGTGTTCATATCATTCTCTTGCCTTTTCTCTTTCTCCACCAGTACCTGGTTCATCTTTCTCTTCACTCACTTCTTGCTTGAAACTTTTGTTTTCTTATGTTGCCCCCTGGGTATCAGTGGCGGTACCATCTTGCTTGGGGTGAAACGATTAAAAAAAGTTAAAAAAGCGTTTCACCTATATTCGAATATATATGTTCTTTCATTATTTTATATAAAATATTATACACTGTAAGTCTTAGATCAAATTTCTAATATCTACGCATTTAAACGAAAGACTTATTGATCCACATTCTTATGTTTTCATCTTAACTTAGAGAAGACAAGTTTTGGAAAATCGATCGTCCTTCTTTGTTTTTTTTGTTTTCTTTGTTGTCAATTTTGGGTTTCATTACTCCGCCGGATTTGTTAATCAACCTCATCTGCTGAAACTGTAGTCAGAACTAATATTAGTACAGCGAGGTGTTGACCGAAGCTGACAGCGAAATCTTTAGTGGAACGAACTGAATAAAACCAACAAAGACGCGCCATTTTCTTGTCAGCACACACACACACAGAACAAAAAGTAAACATCATATGTCCATAGTTATAAATATATACAATGAAAATGCTTACACACGTGCCTTTGTTTGCAGAAGACGCTTTACAAAATTATATTTTCTGCTTTAAATAAGTTCTATGTAAACATGTATATACGCTGAGAAAGAAGTGTTAAAAAGAGCTACAGAATAAGGGTTCCTCTAGTGAAGATGTCTTTGATGGTATGTAGAGGTCACTAAAGGACATTATTCTTTCTGTCATATACTGTGAAATAATTTTTATTGTAAATTACTACGAAAAATGAAAGCATTCGATTTGCACTTAATGGCGATTTATATGAGGCAAAACGATTCTCATATTTAAAACACCAGGATGCAAATGACGTTATCTTTGTCAGTAATCGGTAAATTATGTTTTAATACAACTCACACTTTCGAAGATGATAATAATAATCAAATTATCCATTCTTAGTTTTTCGGTTAGTGGATTTTACGATATATCAGAACTCTTACGTTGTTTCAGGTTGATTTCCAAAATAACGTAATTGAGTTAATGCGTAAATATTGGCCATATTTATAGCTGAGGCAATAGGTAAACGTTGATCGGGTTTATACCTAAATCCAGAGGTATAAATTGGCTGAGCTTATTCTTTCTGGAACCTATAGTAAGACTTTGGTAGATGTTATATTTAAGACCTTAGCTAAACAGCTTGAGCCTATAAGTAAACACTGATCAGGCTTGTACTTTAGGTAGCCATTGGTCGTATTGATACCTGAGCTCATAGGTCAATGTTACTCGTTTTAAGACTTAAGTTACTCTTGTGCTTATATAAACACTGGACGGAATTACATTGGGGGACATAGTTTAAAACCCTGGTTGTATTTGTCAATACAAAGAGAGGCGCCAGAAAAGGAAAGAGCAAAAAACCTCCACCCCAGCTTGGGTTTGCCCCCTGTAACCCTTGCCCCTGCTGCAACAGGCTCTCCCGTGCAAAGATTGGCCTTATCAGCCACCTCCGCACCCACCCAAAACCTTAGTCACCAGGAGTCATGGTCTTCTTCGTCTGCGAAAGACGAACATATATTGTCAATATTTCTGAGATTAAATATTGTAACTATTTACACAAATTACATTGTTTGGATATATTTTTCATTTTGTCGTATTAACAACATCTCTGTTTTAAGCTCCGGCCGTCTTCAAATGATATGCTTTGAAATTTTGAACGGAACACTTTGAAGAGTTGAGTTACGAAAGAAAAATAACTGAAGCAGTGATTTCTACCCAGTAGACTAAATAAAGAGTTTGGTTAGATATTCCAACATGTACCACCTGAAGAAGGCCAGCGCGTATAACAGACAAAACATCGTGAATATAACAATAAAGATGAAATATGCGAGTCGGAGTTTCTTTCTGTATTTGAGGAAAATAGATTCCCAAATGGAAACGGTACAATGCACTTGTAAGCAAAAGCCTTCTACCGCTGGCATAAGCCCGGACAAAACAAAAACGTATGTCTTGACATCAATATGCTTATTGGTTGAATTTGCACGAAGTTTCGTCACTGGATAGAGTGACGTCTTTAATTTGCCGTCTCGTAACCCTGTTGACTTCTCTCCAGTAAAGGTAGGTAATCTCTTTTTGTATTTTCATATTCATACAGTAATGACGGACTGTGTTGTGACGATGGAAAATAACTGAAACGCAGCCCTTAAACATAAACTTCGAGATATATCCAAACACGACATAAGTTGAGATATGTTGTAGCTTATAATGGCAAGTACGAGTTGTTTCTGATGTGCAAAACTATTGAACACATGGTTAACATTTAACCACAAATATTTAAGAATAGATCTAAAATATGATAATTTGTTCTGGCAGAAAAGAAAATGACGAGGTAAAGATGACGTTAAATCCTTAAATATTTTTCAAAAAAATAATTAGCTAATTATAGGGTGTCTATTCCCCCTGTTATCTCTTAGCATACAGGCTTTGGAATTGGATATCTCGATAGCGTTCGACAAGGTTTGGCATGCTGGACTTCTACACAATTTCAAGTGCTAAGGTGTCAAATATTTGCTTTAATCCAGTTGTTTATAACAAATTGTCCAATGAATATCGTGTTGTTCCGTCACGCTTTCAAATCATTTTGTACTAAAGCAATTTTCTACTAAAGCTCTATTCTTGGTGATCTGCATCAATGTCCTTACGTATGTGATAATTTCCCAAAGAAGTATTCATGCAGATAATAAACTATTTACAAGTGCCTTACAAGCACTCGAAAAGGACCTCTAATCAGTGGTTAAGTAAGGCTTGAAATAGCTTTGAAATTTTAACGCATCCAAAACTGCATTCATTTAATCACCACAGAGAATAATGTTCTGCTAACATTAGCATAACTGATCGTAAATTCCACATAATCAATACTCTAGGCTTTTTTGTGGGTTATTTGTTGCCGAAAAGTTTTTCAGTTATAGCGAGAAGTTTGGATTAGTCAGATTTTAATGAAAATGTTTTGTTTTTATTCATTTTTTATTTTAGAAAACTGAAAAAGTCTTCTTGTTTTGTATTCAAAAATGTTTTGCAGAGAATATTTTTCCTTCAAAGATGTGTTATGGTAATAATTTGTCTTCAAATATTTATTGTTGGTATCATTGTTTCTTCAAGAATGTACATTTTTCTATAAAAGTGTATTTTTATGCATATATTTATATAAAAGTGTATTTTTATACTTTCATAGCGTTTTGACAGCAGTTTGGGTGTTAATTATTTGCCCATAGCTGAGACCCTAACTCTGAGTCAGGGTGGACCTGAGGACCACAGCAATTAAGAGGTACTCTTCACAGTCACCCAAACAGAGGCTTTGTTCCGGATGTTGTTTAACTTCATGCCCAAAAAGAGAAGAAGATCAATTACACATTTAAAAGCTCTCACCTTTTGGAATATTACCTTTTCTAGTTACCCAGTTTTTAGCTTTTGCAATAACAGTCAGTCAATCATACATAATACACGCTTGAGTGTTCACGTCTCTTTTGATCAAATATTGACTGGAAAAAAGATTTTCTCACAGTAGGTTACCATTTCTTTCTGCGGTAGTCAAGTTGAAAACCAACGCTGTAGAACGTAATCTGTCCTGCTATTCAACCCATAGCTGGAGGGTAAAAACGATAGATTATTACCTTTCCCAAGTTGCACGTAAATGAATGCAGCGAATTGAACTGGAGTTCTTGCTCGGCTCTCCAATTTCTCATTCCGATGAGATATACATTGCATCACAAAACACATCTTAATATAGATGTCTATATATGTATATCGTAATTCAATCACAAACAATATATTTCTGCAAAATAGGGATTTTATTTTTTCTTTTTAAATTTTTTCAACACAATCACGTCGATAATGTCACACTGACACAACAGCTTACAGAGAGTAATATAGATAGAAGGTGGCAGCGAAGAAAAAAAACAAAAAAGATTTCCACGGACAAGAAATTTTACTGTTCAAATGATTATATGTAATGACAATATGTAGGACTATATGTACTGACTATATATAATGACTATATGTAAGACAAAATGTAATGCCTATATGTCATGGCTATATGTAAGGATTATATACAATGACTATATGTAAATGACCATATGTAAGACTATACGTGATGACAAAATGTAATGTCTCTATGTAAACGATATGTGATGACTATATGTAAGACTAAATGTAATGACTATACGTCATGACTATATGTCATGACTATATATAATGATTATATGTAATGACTATATTTAAATGACCATATGTAAGACTATGCGTAACGACTATATGTTATGACTATATGTAAGACTATATGTAAGGATTATATGTAATTACTATATGCAAATGACTAAATGTAATGTCTATATGCAATGACTCTATGTAATTTTGTTGTAATTACTTTATGTAATGATTATATATAAGAGTAAATACAGAGCACCTCGAGGTGGTGCAATGGTTAGCAAGCTTGTCTCGCTAGAACTATTGCAATTCAGTAGTGAGTTCGATCCTCACTGGGCGCTCCATACTTTCGGCCTTGTGCCATATCTAAGCTGCGCTTAGTAAATTAATATATAACAGTAAATACAATGATTATATGTAATGACTATATGTAAGGCTATATGTATTGATCATTTGTAATGACTATATTTAAGAGTATATGTAATGATTATATGTACGACTATATGAAATGACTATACGTAATGACTATATGTAAGACTATAGGTAATGACTATATGTAATGAATTTATGGAAGACTCTATGTAATGAATATATGTAATGACTATATGCAAATTATGACTATATGTAAGAGGAAATTCTATGCTAATATAATAAATTATCGCACTTATCGATTGTGGAACCCTCTTTCAGCTCCTTTCTTCCAAATCAATTTTGATCTTCAAAAATTTAAATGAAATAGTAATAGTTATATGTCTTCTTAATCACTGATTTTTATTTTTCTCTCTTTAATAGTTTTTTTTTCTCTCATAGTCTTTAACAAAGACTAACTCCCTACGTCTTAGTGGCCTTATTTCCTTCCTTGGGATGAAATGATAAAAAAGAAATGTGAGAAAAGAGACTATTAGTATCGAACTTACGATTGTTGTTTTCTCAATGTTATTTTTATGGATGTTCTAAATTTTTACTAGAACATTAGTTTTTCATTTAGTATTATTGATTTGTATTATTGACAAGAATAAAATTAAAATAAATGAAAAAACAACGACGGAATTTATCTGAAAACACAATATATTAAGAACTTCAAAAACCATTTCACGTCAAGAAAGGTGGTAATGCTACTAAGAATACAGGAAGGGAAAGAGAATGAAATTTTCCTCCGGAGAAAAAGGAATAAAAGAACAGAAATATATAAGGAGCTTATTTTTTAACTTTTTATAGATAAGGTTTGATAAATAATTGTTACAGAATACATGCTTGCAAACACACAAACAGAATTTAAAATTTCGAAGCTAGACGGCAGTAAGGAAGCATGAAATCAGAAAAATAAACATACGCAAGTAGGCGATTATGGCTCTCCACATTTCCCACATATTTGTAAACTGATAAGTACTATTTTTTATGATGCCTGCCAAACCATGTTCCACAATCTTTGTATTGAAGCCCACTAGGAAGGGTATGTATTGTTTTTCACTGTCATTTTTGCCTTCAATGTGCTTCCTGAAAAATTGATTTTACAAGCCCACTTTTCCTGTTGTCTGTCCTAGAAATTTTAACTGAGTCTTCCTAATTTTAAGAATAAGTATTATTTTTAATTTGCTATAGAACGTTTCATTGCTCAAATGTTCTGTACATAGCTTATTCTTCTGTAGAAACACATTTCTGTTAGTTAAGTCTCTTAATCTGTGATGTGCGTTGTGGTGCAGTGGATATCGGCTCGGGAGGAGAAATCGGTGAGCGGAGTTCAAATTCCCGTTGAATTCACTGCATTCACTTACGCGCAAATACCCTTGGGAAAGGTATTAATCCGTCGTTTCCCTTCCAGTTAAGGGTTAAATAACAGGACAGATTGGGTTCTATAGCCTTGACTGGCAATCGGTCTACCGTAGACAGGTAATGGCAACCTACTGCGGGATAATCTTCTGCCCAGTCAGTCCTGGTCTCTTTCGAGACATGATCGCCCAAGCGTGTTTCACGTATGGCACTTAACTGACTAAATCTACGAGAATTCACTACCATACCGGAAATCTACTCTAACGTAACAGTTCATTACTCTTCTATTTATTTCTAAAGAAATTTTTTTCTGTTTCTTAATAATTTATTTACGTTTTGGAATGCAAATTTCGATATCCAAATGCGCCTTCGGATTTCAGTATCACATTTTATGTCTAAGTTGTTTTAGTTGTCTTTCTCAGTTATGCAACAATAAAGTCTATGGAAGCGGAAGTTGCCTGCTTGCATGATATTTAGCGATATATCAACCTCGATTGATTATTTAATTCTGAAATCTAAATATTTTGGATACAGTTTTATGACTTCAATTAAAATAAAATATTGCTGGTAACTTTTATATATACACTAGCAGTATAGCCCTGCGTTGCTCAGGTGTAATGAAAGCTTTAAAACTAATCCATGGTCCTGGTGCTCAGACTCAGCCTAAAGAATATTTGTGTGAAGTTTGGTGAGAATCGGATGAAAATTGTGGATTTGTATGAAGGACATACAAACAGACAAACAGACACACACAAACACCTTGCATTTTATATATATATATATATATATATATATATATATATTATAGATTTTCTGGACTATTGTAAGAACTGCAACCTTGAAACATCTGAATATCGTTTCTTATGTCTTTGTCTATGAGTGTATCAAATTTGGTTAAAATCGGATCACCCCTTCTATAACCCGATTTTTTCGATTATCGATTTTCGATATTTATCGAGGGTACCTCGACACAAACCCTAGCTAAGAACACTCGCAGACGCTTATAGTACAACTGTGTAAATGTTCAATAAAATCGGTTCAGCCGTTTCGGAGTCTATTGTTAACGGACACACCCACACATACACACACACAGACAAAGTTCCATTTATAGTTAAGTTTATATATATATATATATATACGACCCAATCACTCATTACAATTTTTTCATACAACTTAATAACTTGCCAAGCTTCTCGCAATCTTCCATATACCATAATGCAAATGTTCGCCGGGACATTTGCCAGACATTTAAAATTTTGTACTAGTTTGGTTTTAGTACACCGCAATTTGTAATTTTTATATTGGGCTCTTCTTTTTACTAGGATGTGCGTTGTGGTGCAGTGGATATCGACTCGGAATTACAAATCATGGAGCCAAGTTCGAATTCCAGTCGAATTCGTTGCATTCACTTACGCACAAATACCCTTCGGAAATATATTAATCCGTCTCTTCTTTCCAGTTTTGGGTTAAATAATAGGACAGATTGAGTGCTATAGCCTTGACTGGCAACCAGTCTACCGCATAAAGGAATGGCAACCTACTGCGGGATAATCTTCTGCTCAGTCAGTCATGTCTCTTTCGAGACCTGATCACCCAACGCGTGTATCACGTATGGCACTTAACTGACTGACTTTTTACTAACAAATTGTTCCTTCCGCCATCTTGCAATTGATTCTTACTTCTTTTTTTTTCATGAAATTCTGATGGAGTTTTGGCGGTTTTCTTACAGTGTCTGCTCTCAGCACTGTGTCGTCTGCATATCTCATATTAAGATTGCGGTTGTCAATAATGAATTTTGGTAGTTCTTCTAATTCTTTAGAATCACCTGTGTAGGTTGAACAAGTCCTGTTTACGTTAGATGCGCGAAAAGTCATTCGCAGACAAAGCTTGACGGGAAAGAAATCAATTCTTGTTGAATACATATTGTCAACTAAGCAATATATAAATAATGTCGAAATGTCCGCCAAACTGCTTTAGTACGAATTTGAAACAAACGATATCACTGATCGCAGACATTTGATAATTTATTGAGACTTTTCAAAATTATCTAAATGTCGTAGACGCTAAGAAACGCTTGAAATAAGTAGTTTTTTTCTTTCTGTCACAAGATGGTAATTCCTTTCTGAAGTGCTTTTTGACATACTTTTATTTTCCTATAAGCCCAAACAACGTAGACTAGTTCCTCCAGCACACGCACTGGCAATAAAGTGTTTTCCAATTCTTTTGCCAGAATCCTCAAATAAGCAATATGTTGCCATCAGCTAAAATAATAGCGACACTTTTGTAAAATAATTATTTTTATAGCCCATAGCATAAACGACCGTCGGACAATGATTTAGTCTGTGACAAAACTTTCTTCCAGAATGATATAATGCCAAACTCATTTATTGTCCCTATAGAAAGAAGCAGACATGGCACTTTGCATTTTTCCGATGTGCGTAATCATGGAATCATGTTGTTTGCCAATTCTTTCCGTTCATATGGCTTTGGGTGACGAAATAATTTCCTGTTATGAATAATCTTTTATTCAATAACCGAGAGAATAGATTAACGTGACCAATATAAAAGAAAAAGTGATGCATATTCATGTATGTATGTACGCGATAACACAATTTATTTATATCTATCTATCTATCTATCTATCTATCTATCTATCTATCACTATGTGTTTGGTAAAATTAATGCTAAGAAATATTTGTGTAAAATAAATCATTTTTCATCATAAAGATACGGACATATTTATGCAAGTGTATATGCTTTTGTGTTTTATCTTACACATTTACAATTATACAAAATATATATTTATATATATGTTTCCCATATAAAATTGGTCATCACACCTGATTGTCGACTAAAACACAGATCCCACTACAGTAACATGGGGATATTCAAATTAAAGAGTGGAAAATCAGACCCTAGCAAAGTTTTATATGTTCCACCAAAATTTCACTGTTATTTTGTTATATGCATGTGCATATATGCTTATGTATCTCTGTGTGTTTTGTGTTATATGTATATATATATATATATATATATATAAAATTTCACCGCTTTGTTGTTATTATCGCGGCTCTTCAGACCCAAAGATAATAACATCAAAGCGGTAAAATATGTATTCCCTATAGTAATAATCGAAAATATTTTATAAATTATATTACTCTGTTAAATTAATTAAATGAATTTAACATTGAGTTCTCTTAAGTTCCTCTCTTTTGGAATTTACCTGGATTACATACCATATATATATATATATATATATATGTATATATATATATATATATATATATATAGTATTTAGACAGAAATGTCTCTTTTATGTAGGTTTCATTTAAAATGATGGACAAGGTTTTACTATTAAGTTTTTTATATAACATTTCGTGTGTTCTTTTAATTTTTTTTCTGAACTCAAATTATATACGAATTGTATAACTGTTTTGTTTTTACGAGTGCTTTTGCCTATACTTTTAATCATTATCAAAGGTAAATATTGCTGTTATATTTAATTTGATATCAATTATGAATAAGCAATAATTTGCTTATTCTGTTCTGTATATAATGTACACATAATATCTACGCCTATTCAGATACAAGTAAACTAAAATTCAACCTTTGATAATGACTAAAAGTATAGCCAAAAGCGCTCGGAAAAAAAAAACTTTAGACAATTGCTAAATAAATTGAGCAGGGAAAAAAAAACATTCTTATTTACAAACGAAAATTATATAAAATTAATGATAATACCTTGTCTGTCATTATTAACGAACCCTGCAAGAAAGTGAGATTTCTGCCCAAACGCACAATCTATCTATCTATCTATCTATCTATCTATCTATCTATCTATCTATCTATCTATCTATCTATCTTTATAATATGAACAAACTATAATACAAACTACTAGAAAATTGTACATTTTTTCGACATTCAAAGAATAATGTCTCATCAGGTAGTTAATAATGATGGTACATTTATTACCAACATAATTAACTACCTGATGAGACATTTTTCTTTCAATGTCGAAACAAAATTGTTGAAACAAAATGTACAATTTTGTAGTAGTTTGTAGATGTTCTAAAGTAATAACTAAAAATAAATATTCATTGCTCTATTTTTATATTGAGCACTGTTTTAAATTAATGTTTTGAACGTTGAAATTATTTTCTTCGTTCCGTATAATGATATGCGCTAATAGTCTGCCTACTTCCATAGCTCAGGGGTAGAGTCGCCGACTGACGCCATTTCGGTCGGGTTTCAATCCTGGGTAAAAAAGCAATCGGAGTCTAACCGTAGTGATGATCTGTGATACGTCGAAACAGATCTGTCTGTGGGTGACAACACTATATATATATATATATATATATGGGGGGGGGGTGTTTGTGTTTGAGTGTGTAAAGATTCAAGTTGAGTATACCTATAAAAGGACATAAAAACAAAATGAATACTTATCTTAACCGACGCGTTTCGTCTTCTGCTGGTTTTTATTTTGTGACAAGTACTATAAATAAGTTCAGCAATGATTTAGTCTTTTTGTTTTTGGTATAGGCGTGCTTTTAAATATCTATCTGGTTAGCGGAAATTTCATAGACGTGATGTGATATTCTTATAGTGACGAATAAAATAAATATATTTTTTTAAATATATAATTTTATATATGTACAATCTATCGTCTATATACATTAGGTTTATAATTTCTAAAAAGTCAGTTGTTCTTGTCCTTAAGGACACATAATAGACATAGACGTTGGTTAGTTCTTGGCACTTAAACCAAAGAGTTGTGAGTTCAATACCAGGCTACGGCTGTAGTGAACAAGTAACTTGCAGGGTTAGAAAGAGATGTCTCATGACTTCCAATCGAGACATTACTACTACTACGCAAGGAATGAAGATGATATACCCCAGTGATTGTAATAAATGATTCGATTCGAAATTCCTAGCACCTGAAGAAAACAGGAGCCTACAACGGCCGAAACGTCGTACAAATGGCAACAAAAATGAGGACAATAATCCGAGTAATGTAAATACTGTAAATACTACCTCATCTCCAAAATATAGACAAATTGGAGTAGACTAAACTATCGCCCGGTTCACACTCCACCCACCTCTATTGAACAGGTGAAGAGACTCATCCCTTATTTCCTGTTTAGGATGTGGTTTCCGGTTTTTTCTCTTTTCCAATCCTTTCCCTCTTACGTAGCCCCCTGCGCATCAGTGGCGTTTTCGCCTTGCTTGGGGTGATATGATTTTTAAAAAAAATACTTTACGAAGATCTTGTTAGACGTCGAATATGAAATATTTAGTGTATTTGAGGAACTTGAGAGTATTTAAATTATTTTTCTACTTGGGTAAATATATACTGGTCTATCGACTTTGAATTTCTAACTCAGCCTGTTTATGTATGTATACTCCCAATTAGTTTTTTGGAAAAGGAATACATGCAATTCGCTTTAGATCTAGTCTGATAGTCTGAAAGACTAGGTTTTCACTCTCAGGCCACGATATTGAGACAGACTATCATTGGGAAGAGATTATTTAGGCAAATAAAACGCACAAAATGTCCATATCTGTCTGACAGAATCAGTAGCAGCAGAAAAATGTTTATGCCATATATTCAACCTTGACAGTTGTGAATATGTTTTCTTTTTTAGGCACTCAAGAATTGATATACCTATAGTTTTGAAATCGGTACATATCTTTGCGTCACCTCAAAGATGGATTCCAATGCATGCAGATTATTGATTACGAAGCCAAATACAGATTTTTGAGAACTCAATTATCCGTTCATGGATAAAAAATCAATTGCTGAAAAAAGTAAGTTTTTCTTCAGTAAGAACATTAATAATGATTTTTACTGTTTGTATGTTGGTAATCAAGTCGAGGTTACTCGTATGCTTTCTCCTTTTTCTCTTGGATTGTTATCGTATAAGCTGCATATATTTGCTGCAGGTTAGAGTGATCTTGGCTCAACAGTGTAAATGCGGCTAGGATAGAATTCGAAACAAAACTATTGCGTTGTTTCAAATTTATAAATACATACGGTAAAACGCTCATATTATATTGCAATTACATTCGGACAGAAATAGTTAAAAATTATAAAAGCATATTCTTAATTATACTGTGTATTCATAAATGATCTGTACAACAAACCGCAAAAATTGAAAATTTTGAATCCGAAAGCAAATTATGGTGTTGCTTCAATTTTATAAATAAACAATATAAAACTTTCATATTATATTGCAATTACATTCGGGTAAAAAATAGTTAAAACTTGTCCAAACTTTTTATTAATTATACAGTGTGTCCGTAGATTATCAGTACAAGTTTAAAAATTCATAAAAATGAAAAATGTTGAATTCAAAACCAGAATGGCTTCTTTTCAAATTCTTAGTTAGTGGACTATATAATACTCGTTTTATATTGTAATTACAGTCGGGTACAGTCGGGTACAGTCGGGTACAGAACAGTTACAACTTAATAAAACTCAGTTATACAGGTTTTACAAAGTTATCGATTTGACTTTAAAAATGCACAAAACCTGAAAATTTACAAATAGGAAACAAATTATTGTGTCGCTACAAATTCATAAATAAACAATAATATACGCTCATTTCATATTGTAATGACAGCTCTTTGATAAAATCCAAAAAGGATTAGCAGTATTATCGGTCCTGATCTGGCGACCTGGTTTCAGCTACTTTTTCACCGCCGTAAGTTTGCCCCCTCATGGATTTCTATAAATAATTTCATGGTAATTGTTCTGATGATCTCTTCTTTGAAGTTTCATTATTGACGTGATATCAGAGACGGAAATCTGGGAACCGCTGAAGGCTGTTGGTCGGAACAAATCTCCAGGATTAGATGTTCTTCCTTACGAACTGTACTTGAGACAATCACCTGCTCTTGATCCCTTGCTGGCACTTGTTTACAATTGGATGAGCAGGGGTCTATGCCCCAACGCTTTATAATGAATTGCTACGCAAGGACTCTAACGGTGGGGATGGGATATATAACTTTTGCTTTTTAGCGATATCAAACACAGAGTTAAATATTTTAGCCAACAAATAAGCTAACCGTTGACAGGCTGTCTTTTCTAGTGAGATTGGACCAGAAAGGTTTTCTGCTCTATGGACATCGTTATTCAGGACAAGCTTCATATGGTGCGTTTGATTATCAAATCGACAATGAAGCCGCGCTGAACTATTTATATCAGTAAAAGGTATTCGATACAGTGGACCATCAATGTTTAGGCTGTCCTTTTGGCCTCCAGATTCAAGGTGTATTTTAGCACCTGAATCCAACTTCTGTATACCATTCCCGGTAATCTCCTGCTCGAAGTGGATGGTCTTTGGTCGCAGCCTTTCGTATTATCTCGCTCCATTTGTCAAGGTTGTCCACTTTATCTTTGTACGTTCTTGCATAAGATCCCTCACTGGTGCTGCCACCTTGACCAGATACTTCGCCTATGCTAACGAGGTTTCAGTTCATGTCGTACAGGGCCGAGATGGACAAAGTAAACAAATAAATCAGAGGGTAAGTGACGGTGGCATCGGCCAACTGTGATACGTCTATTGGCATGTGGTTGGGTGAGTCGAAGGGAGATTCTCTTCCTCGACATTTCGTCTGGACGAACGTGTCGGTCAAAATAATTGTCTTCTGGTTTGGTTCCGATCTCCTGCTGGAAATTTATTGGTCAGAAATATGGGAGAATACCAAGGTCGCAGTTTGCCTGTGGTTTCGGAGAAATTTTTCCTTCAAGGAGAGAGCGGAAGTATGCATGGGTCTTGCTCTCTTTCTTGAGTGAAGGCAAGGCTTAAAATGTACATGTCACCACCCCCATTCTAAAGGGGGTCCGGTTATACCAAGGGTTAAGACTCGCCTTCCGTTCCTCAATTAAACGTGTCAACGATCGAATGATGAGGGCGAATTCTGAAAGAAAAAAATCCAGTAAGAACTTCCCATCCCTGAGAAGTGTGCATTTGTATGAGGAAGAGACCCAACCCGCTTACCCCGAGGCGAATGTCCTTTCTATCTTGAGTGTCGGATTTCTCTCGAACACCTCTTACTGGCGACGGATGGACTCTGCAACGTTCAGCTGTTGTCTAGTATTAGTTAGTTAATGGGGTGTGTCCGTTCAAGATGGTTCGATAGACGGTCTCGGTCATACAAAGTAAGAGGCTTGCTCAACTTCAGGTTGAAATATATCTGTAATTATAAGGCATCACTCACCTAGATATTAATTTGAAGTATTTGTTCGACAGGCTTGGAAACTACTTTCGTCGTGATGGAGTGGTGGAGTCCCTGGAAAATAGCTTCTTTCATTGGAGTGTTGTAGTCCAGTTGGACAAGTATATTGAAGATATCATGTTTCGCATGCAACCTGGAAAGGTTTCCGTCCTCGACGCCAGTTTGTAGCGATGAGGTACCACGTTTGACGCAGTCTGAACAGCATATATTCATTTACTTGCTAGACTTCAGTTTCATGATATGAAGGACAAACAGAAGGGATTCTATGAAGACAAGAAGGCCACCTCTTTCTTACTGATTTTGTTCTTTAAGCATCAGTTTAAATTCAATATTGGAACAGAAATACAGCAACTCTCTTCATCAAAAATTGATAAAAGATGGATGAGTTTTGCACGTCTGTATCGGGTAAGAGGGGCCGACTTAGAGTGGATCTTTGATACTGGTTAGACGGAGGGAAATTGTTCTAGCTAGAAAAAAAACATTGGTTAACCCGCCTGAAATTAGTTTATTTTAAGGTTGTTTTTGTATCTAGTTTCTTCCTTCAGAGTTAACCTAGCTAAGGGATGTATGCTCATTGGCCCCTATTGTTTCTTCCTTCAACTTTCTTTCTCTCTTCTTCGTTATATGACCAGAAATATCAGTTCTCTGGTGGTTGCGGACGTCTTTTGCATTTCGAATTTACTTTTATCGATTTGTTGATATAGTTCAATGAGTGTGTATTTAAATGAATGCTTAGATGAATGAGCGTTTTACATTATCGATATCCCACAATAATTTCGTCGATTTAACTTATGTTTCTGCCTTAACTAAGGATTGTAGGTGGTTTTTATTAACACTATATTAAATATCTTATCTCATCTTGTAGATATATATTGGGGTTTAGATATATAAATTGTTGTTTTATTCCTCTCCTCGCACAGACAAGAATTTTGAATCTGGGGCTAGTTGAGATTTCATGGTAATTCTGACGTATTATGCAAGATTTAGTAAGAATGGTGTGTAAGAATGTGTTGTTTTGGTGTAAGGGTTATTGTAGTATGTTTGGGTCAGAGATTGAGGCTAGCTAAGTTTTCATATAAGACAGAAGATGGCCATCCTTTCCCATCCGCCCTTTTGGTCTTGTACCTCATTTTTGTATAATTTTACAAAATAAATATCGGTCTTTGCCATAGTACATGGTAATTTTGAATTTAAGCGCATGTTCTAGACTGCCATTGAGATATCATCAATTTACATTTGAGATGGCTAGGTGTAACCGTTAGTTCTTGCTAACAGTTGATATTCTCACGGTTTTTACTTATGGAACTCCTCTCCTGATCTTTGATTTCTAGCCAACATTATTCACCAAAAATATAAATGCAATCTCAATCGCTATCTACTATCTTCCTGATTATTCTTTTCTCCTTCCGCCTATTATCAATGTTGATGTTCCTATTTTATTTCATACCCTGTAACACTATGTGTCTTAGTGGCTTTAGTGCCTTGCATGTGTTAAAACGTATTAAGAAAAAATACAACCAAAGTATTGTTACTGATGAATAATATATCGAATGGTTAAAATTAAATGTTGAATTTTTATAGTTAATTTACGAACATTTTAAAGATACGGTGTTGTGTGTGTTATTGTCTTGTGGTTTACCGGGAATACACTTGTTTTTTAATCCTCATTATATATCAAGTGTTTCAATGATTAAGATTTGCGATTCTTCTTTTTAGTAAAGGGACACTTATCTGAAATTGGAAAGAAATTAGTTAACACAATGAACATAATTCGAATGTAAAAATGATAACCTCAAAACACATTGATTGCTGAAGCGATAATGTCTTATTTTAAATAGCGCTTATTGAAAGTAATTGTTAAATTTCAGGGTCATGACCATAGTTTAAGATAATTTTTTTAATTCCGTCATGTTCCTGGACTTCTAATCATTAGCTTCATTTAAGTTTACACCATTATAAAATCGAACTTGCGCGCATCAAAGCTACTATTATAAAATCCCTACACTACGATAACATTTGATTCGACTGTAATTTTCCCACAAATTCTAGCATCTTGATATATCCCGAAAAGGAATACAGTGTAAATAGATCAGTTGAAGAATGGTACTCAACATCAGGAACAAGGTATAACAGATTTATTGTACTAAGGTACAATTAACAATAATACACAGAGAGGCAAGCAACAGGTTTAAGCGGAATAGACTATCGAATAGTGATGCCTTCGCCTAAGACCTTCTGTATTTACTAGCCTTCCCACGCAAGGCCAGATGTGACACATCGTCATTTTATAGTGGGTATTCCCGGCCATATAGCCGGGCCAAAAAATCTCTGTCTATTTTTCCCCAGTCGTGATTCTACCCTTCGGCGGAACCACGACTGGGTTTGTGCTCTCTGCTCGGAAGCAGAGAGCTGACAGTGTCATAGAGGAGTCAGGCGAATGCCTAAGACCTTCCTCCTTCGTACCGCTTGTTACCGTCTTATATCAGGTAGAGCATTTTATTCTCGGGGGATAACAGGACGTTCCGCTATAACACATCTTAAAACAATTCACTGCAATATTGTCTCGAAATTACAATGATTGGCTGTCTGTATGAAAGACTTAAAATCCTTTACAGCCACTGTTGCTATACATTCATCTTTAAAATCTGCTGCGGAGAAATAGTTTCATTAGATGAGGTTTTAGAAAGAATGGAAAGGAAAAAGTAATTAACACTGAGCATCAGGTAAAGATAGCTATATTTCCTGGGATATGTAATGATAAAGTTGGGCTTAGAGAATCCGATACAGGCCAGGGGGAAAAGAGACAAGGAAAAGGGCAGCTTGTAACATATTTGACGGGCCTGAGCAAGTGGATGGCAGAGTGGGGGTTGGGTGGGTAACAGCAGAATGCGTGCTAATATCCATCACAAATAGGGAGACGTAGAAGGCCATAATCGCCTACGTCCTGAAAGGACATGACAAATAGAAGAAGAAGAAGAAGAAGAAGACAAAGAAGAAGAAGAAGACGAAGAAGAAGAAGAAGACGAGGAAGAAGAAGAAGACGAAGAAGAAGAAGAAGAAGAAGAAGAAGAACGAAGAAGAAGAAGAAGAAGAAGAAGAAGAAGACGACGAAGAAGAAGAAGACGAAGAAGAAGAAGACGAAGAAGAAGAAGAAGACAAAAAGAAGAAGACGAAGAAGAAGAAGAAGAAGAAGAAGAAGAAGAAGAAGAATGCTATATTGCTCTTTGTGAATATAGATTTAAAGGTACAAAAAGCTTGGATTAATTTCATGTCTTTAACCAGTGCTTCCAATATTCACCTTCACTTTTTCCTTGTTACACTGTAACAGATTCTACAATTTCTCAACATAAATCTGTTTTCGTAAATCTGTTAATAGCATTGTTAAGGCCACAACCCCACCTTAAAAAAAAAACAAGAAACAAAAGCCACAACAAAAATATTTTCGTATCTGAACAATATTTTCAATTTCTTTTCTCTTATTCTTCTTTGACATATGTTCAACTTTGTCAGTATTTCACAGCTAGTTTTCCCATCACTCAATATTTCAATTTCTCCTTTGATTGCTGTGTGATCTCTGCACAATTTTGTCGCCATTTCCCAAATTGTTTTTTCGTCACTCAACAATTTACAATGTCTTATTTTGCTTTCATACCTGGAGTTTTCTTTCCACCCACGACCACGCATACAAACACACACACAAACACATGCACATACACATATATATTTAAAAGTTAAATATCAACAAACATACATACATATATATATATATATGTATAAATCGAGTACGATATTGCAAGATAGTAAAATATATGTTTATTATATCCGCACAAAATTTAATCGGAGAGAATCTGAAATAAATATTAAATCTGTGTGGTATGGGCCCTCACCCTCACCGTAACTGTTGCTGTTTTTCCTTCCATCAAAAGTAGATTTATCAAAATATGTCACACAGATTTTCATGCAATAACACAATCAGAGAGCGGAGAAAAGACAGTGGCAGACAGACACAGACATTATATACATATATATATATATAGAGAGAGAGAGAGAGACAGACAGACAGAGAGAGTCATCCGCAGACAAATCTGTTTCGCTGTATCACAGCTCATTAGTGCAGTTAAACTCCGATTGCTTTTAATCCAGGATTGAAACCCGACCGAATTGGCGTCAGTCGGCGATTCTACCTCTGGGCTATGGGCGCTCGGTAGAAGAAAGCAACATTTTTTCCTGTACATTATTCATTATACATGCCAGAGTGCTTTAATTCATTACAGAATGAGTGATGCGTATATATATATATATATATATATATAAAACTACAAACTACTTCAAAATTATTCATTTTCTTTTGACATTGAAAGAAAAATGTCTCATCAGGTAGTTAATAATGTCGAAACAAAATGTACAATTTTGAAGTAGTTTGTAATTTGTACATGTTCTAAAGTAATAATTAATAAGAGATATTCATTGCTCTATTTTTATATGAACACTGTTTTAGATAAATGTTTTGAATGTTGAAATTATTTACTTCATTCATTATTCATTTGGATATATATATATATATATATATATATATATATATATATATATACATATACACACACACAAACACACAACCACACACACACACACACACACACACACACACACACAATATACATATATATATATATATATATATATATATGCCTGGCCACTCGTATCTGAGGATCTCCGTATACTGGCTAATCCCTACTCAGGTATATTTTGTGTTTGTTTAACCCCTACAGCGCCTACCTGTGATTTATACTGCAACCAGATTGACTGAACCTTAATTACAGTTTCTTGAGAGTGCGATTCATATGGCTTGAACAACAGTGTTAAAAAGGCCAGTACGCTGAAAAACACGGTCGCAATGACTTGCACGCCCATCGACGGCTCGCAGAAGGTTTCGTCTATACAATTTCATTCACAAAACTTCGGTTAACTCATGATAGCATCAAGATTTCACTTGACTAAAAAATTGACCATGGTGAACTTCGAACTCGGGTCTCATAGTAAGAAAGCGAACGTTTATCCACTCGGCCTCTTATTGTTCCTGGGTATGACGGTAAACTGCATCCAGTAGCAAGGCGTATGATTGAAAGGTTGTGACGAGCATGGAACCATCTCTTAATTGCTGTTGTTCCCAGGTGCACTCTGACCCGGAGTGGTAGCACCTATTTGGGTCCTAGCTATTGTAAAATAGTAATCCCCACCAAAACTGGGGTCAAAACACTATGAAAGTATAAGAATAGACTTTTATATAAATATATGCATAAAAATATACTTTTATAGAATGAAAATAATTTTTGAAGGGAAAAATGTCTGCCATAATACATAATTATAGAAAAAAAATCATTACCAGCAATACATTTTTATACAAAATTAGCAAACATCTTGAATTTTCTAAAATAAAAAATATAAAAATTTTCATCAATATCTGACTAGCTGAACTTTCTCAAGATAATCAACATTAGAAAATACATTAAAACTCCATTTTTGCATTAAATAACCCGTAGAGGTTGATATGCCATTAAACAAAACTCAAACTCGGTCACTTATATATATATATATATATATATATATATATATATATATGTGTGTGTGTGTGTGTGTGTGTGTTCTATGAGTGGAATAGAGGACCACAATTTCTCTAACTTGTCTGTAGCCGCAATTATATTTCTGTTGCTGTCCCACGATTAAGATTTCTGAAATTTAATGTTTTCCTTCTCTTAGACTGTCTTCCGCTCGTATTAACAGCTAAATTGAGAGAAAATAGCTGTATTGATTAATTCCCAATGGTATTAGTTGTGAGTTTTAGTTAGTATCTCGACTGAAATTTGAACCCGTGATATTTATCCCACTTTCAATGTCAATGACCACAACGCTACGCACGCTTTTTCCAAAAATGTTAATTTTTTTTTTTTTAACAATCCGATGGTTATTAGCAGTTTTATTGAGAACAAATATGTGGGTGATTTGGTGTACGTCTGTGTCAGACATAAATTCCCTTTGTTTGAACGTTTGTTTTCTTTACATTACTCATAAACATAAACGCAAATACACATGGGCAAATGATAAATTGCCCTTTGCGAGAAAGAGCGAGCTGCAGGAAATTTTAGACCATCCAGATGACAGTATTTTTCTGCGATTTAATATTGACAAATCTAGCCCAGGAAACCTCAATATCTTTGATGTCAAAATTATTAGATTTTGGGCCTTGAACTCTGGACAAGGTTTTCTTCACAGCGATCGATTGATCGGAGAATTGGTACTAAAGGGTCTTCATCTGATCAGCAAGGTCTATGACATTTCCCAGCTTGCTTGTCAAGAGTCAGTAGCGACCACTTTACCTGCAAACGTGATATATGAAGACCTTTCCAACTTGCCTAATATGGCAGCAAGCTAGGGGTTTGAACTTGTGTGACTTGGGTATATGATGATGAATATTGGAAGGGAGTTGTTTTTGTAAGAATGAAGGAATTTACATGTGTTGGACATCGTTCTTTTGCACGAGAAATTGCCGACGCCCAGAGCGGTGTGTATTGTATCGCATGAGAATAAAATATTCTTTCTTTGACAGCCATTATTCATATGAAAATAACTGAAGACGATTCGGTTCGAACTCATTGCTAAATATATGCTTGCTAAAAATATGCATTAACGTATCATTCTAATTAACATTTCACTAAATTAAAGACATATATACATGCACAATAATTCTATCATATATATATATGACGCTACTGGTCATAATTATTAGGCCACACCAATTTTTTTAAAAATGGTTCTTTTGTTAATACTGCACAATAACATGTGCATCAAATGAACTGTTGTGGTGACCAGTTTTCGTTTTCTTTTCCCCATGCTAGTTTCTTATTATTATTGCCTGGCCGAAGCAAAGCTTCCTGGTTGCCTTGTAAAATTTTGCAAACTAATGATAACAAAACACCCATCTATTTTCATTCAAAATTTTCCACTTGGCAATAATTACTAAAAATTAAAAAAAACTGGGATTGCCTAATAATTATGGCATATATATATATATATATATATATATATATATATATATATATATATATATAGTACTGGGCAAAAGTATTAAGACAAAAACTATTTTATCTTTTACGAGGCATTAAAATAAAGTTTAAAATCACCCCTGTCCTAGCAGGTGTGATTTTCCTAAAAATCTCACTGAAATTCAAATACTAGGTGTAAAAGAAATGTATTAAAAAGTAGCTGTATTTAATTTCCTATTTTCTATTAAACAAGTTCTTTCGAAACTATTCATTATTCTATTATACTTGGATATGACTGACTTTTTTCTTATTCCCCCATCTCTAATTGAGCTGTAAATAGTGTCAACATAATTTAAAGGTTCCTTTTAAAGTTTTATTTTGATAATAGTTAGCTGTCTGATGTCGAGTAGTTCATGCAAGTGCTCTTTATTTTTGAATTTGGCAAATAAATTATTTTTTAAGCAGCCAACAATGCCACAGGTAGAAGAGCTAATAATTGCACAAAGGAGCAGAATAAAAGCTTTAAGAGACGTTGGTTGGATGCTTAGAATGAATACAGCTGACATAAAATATCCCCCAAATACACCCTGGATAGAGTAAAATGAACTGGAAACTTTAAAACAAAGAAATGAACGGCCAAGGAAACTGTCTGATAAAAAGCTTAACTATCTGCGTTTAGCTTGACTGAGAGACCGGAAGAAGTGAGCCTAGGAATTAAGGAACGAGTACAACTAACTGCTTCCTAAAAATGTACAGGTTTCTAGGTCCACAGTTACCAAAAGACTTTGTGAAAATGGATTGTATGGGATAGTAGCGGTTAGGAAACCATTGATGCGTGAAGTAAACGTAAGAAAGCGCTTAGAATTTGCAAAACAACACAAGGATTGGACGGTAGATCAGTGGACGAAAGTACTCTGGACAGACAAGTCAAAATTTGAACTCTTTTTACTCTAGAAGGAGACAGAGCGTCAGGCGGAAATCAAATGAAAGGTACCTTGCAAAATGCATTGTGCCAACAATGAAGCATGGGGGTGGAAATATTCTTCTTTGGGGATGCTTTAGTGGCCAGGGAGTTGGAGACCTGATGGAAAGATAGATAAAAAAAAATGTATCACCAGAATCGTATTAGCCATGGTGTCCCATCTGGGATACGTATAATAGGACAAGGATTTATTTATCAACAAAACAATGACCCTAAACATACTTCAAACTTTTGTAAGAATTATTTAACTTAAATGGAAGAGGAAGGAAGGCTTCAGAATTTGAATTGGCTCCCACAAACCCCTGATCTCTATTCTATTGAATATCTATGGTATGTTTTGGATACAAAAGTTGATAAATCGAATGTTACTTTGCAAGACACACTTTGGGAACAAATACAAGCTGCTTGGCAGGAGTTACCATTAGATACATTGAAGAAGCTTGTAATGTCAATGTCTGACAGAATGAAGGCTGTGATCAAAACAAAATGCTATTATATTAAATATTAATTTTATTTTGTAACAAGTATTTTTCTTGTTAAAGCATTTGTTCAGCAAATCAAATCAAATCAAATTACTTTAATTTTTTATTTTCTGTCAATATGACTTATAAAAGATAAATTAGTTCTTGTCCTGATACATTTGAACAGTACTGTATATATATATGAGTAGATAATCTATTTTTAATCAAACAGTATATATGTTTCTACGGGTCTGATTATTTACGATAATTTTTTGTTACGAAAATGTCTGTCATTCGGCAAGATTCGAAACTGCAACTCCTATCAACATAGGGGAAGCCACTATATATATATATATATATATATATATATATATATATATAAATTATGAAACTTTGTTTTACGGTATGCTATATTGATGGATAACTGCAAAACTAGATTTATGGCCAAGTCTCATAAACTTATAGTCTAAATAGCGAGATGCAACCGTACGTTCTATGCAAGCATTTTTTCTGCATTATTACTCGCTTGTGGAATTCTCTTTATGCTTCTTGCTTTGATTCTCAAAAATTTAAATGCAATATCAATTGTTTTCTTCTACCTTCTAAATTCTTGTTCTTTTAGTTTTCTCTCTACTTAATGGTATTTTCTCATACTCTCTAACTCTCAGTAATTTCCTTGTGTCTAAGTGGTTTTATTGACTATCTTGGGGTGAAATAATAAAAAAAAACGTGTTCAATATCAAGATATATAGTATTTCCTTTCTATTAGTCATAATGCTTTTTAGTAAATATATGTCTATTTCTTCATCATTAATATTGGGGTTTTCGGAAAGTTCATGCTTATTTGCGAATGAAATTTAAACAGAAAAATATTATGTGACTAAATATTTATTCAACTAAATATGCGCTTTTTTATGAGTAACATTTCTCTATTTTTCCTTTAACTGAATGATGATTTTTTCCGAGAATTTCAGTGTTTTCCCAGACCACATTACAGTGTATTTTAGTGTCATCCGAAAAATCAAATATTTACCCTTGAGTGTATATATATATATATATATATAGAGAGAGAGAGAGAGACAGACAGACAGACAGACAGACAGACAGAGAGAGAGAGAGATAACACCTAATAAGCCAAACGAACCTATCTAGGTTTCACCTAAATGGATCGTCAGGGAAAGCTGACCACCTTTCCCTGACAATCCCTTTAGGTGAAACATTGTCAATTAAAATACTTTTGCAAGAGAAAAGTCGAAGTATTTTTAATTTTTTTTTTCACAACTTTTTAATCATTTCAAACACGTTCGAAATTGTTGTACAAATCTTGTTTTTATTTCCGTTAGCAGGGAGCCACATTGTTACGTGATTTTACAAGGGAAAACACAATATTGGATAACTCATTTTTTTCAGGTGAAAAACACATTAATTTAGAATTTCATGCAAAAATCAAATAATTGTTGGATTTTAATGATCACATGATTTAAAGGTTGTTCTCTTTAAAGTATTAAATGAGTTATGTTGTCAATTTCTAATCACCATACTTCCAGACTGATTGATAGGTGCTCTCATCACCTACTTGAAAGTTTATTGTTATTATGAAATAAATTTATTCTAAATATCATGTCATAAAAAAGCAAAGTATATATATATATATATATATATATATATATATATAGATAGATAGATAGATAGATAGATAGATAGATAGATGTGCATTGTGGTACAGTGGATATCGGCTCGGATTCCAGTTGGAATTCGAACTCGGCTCCCCGGCTTCTCGTTCCCTTGGGAAAGGTATTAATCCGTCTCTTCTTTCCAGTTATGGGTTAAATAGCAGGACAGACTGGGTTCTATAGACTTGGTCGGCAACAAGTCTACCGCAGAAAGCAATGCCAAACTACTGCGGGATAATCTTCTGCCCAGTCAGTCATGTGTCTTTCGAGACATGATCACCCAAGCGTGTATCACGTATCGCACTTAACTGACTGACTGACTGATATATATATATATATATATATCACTTTTAGTTATGGTATATTTGGATTCCTTATCTGCAATCATGTGTATGTAAATGCTTGCATAAATATTAAAGAAATACACAGAATAATGATCCCAAAATAAAATTATAATGAACAATAAACTGATTTTTTCGAACTCGAAGAGAACTAAGACACTAACGAGAATCATTGCGATATTTCACCCTCAAAACTTTTGCACATAAGAGAGTGTTCTTACCGCAGATAAGACCAAATAATGAAGAATGCTAACAGGCAGACACAATGGCGCCAGTGTGTCAGACATAATGGCGTAGATTTCAAAACGACTGACCATATGAAGGATTCATAGAGAAATCAACGGTATTCATAGATATGGCGAAGAATTGCGGATGGAAAAGGTAGCTTGATCAATCGTACAGATGATCAAACGACCTTTAATATGCGCTGTGGATAGTCGACTGGACGTCATATTATATGAATTATATTACGTAGGCGTCCTGAGAAAAAAAAATCTGTAAAACTCAACGCGTATTTTTCGGTTGGGTCAAATGTTTTCTTAGTATGGAAAACTATGATAATATCCGTCGTGTTTGTTATGTCATATCATTGTGTAGTGATAATAAAATAGACCGACCGAGTTAAAATTTTCATTAAAACTGATATTGTTCATCTAAAGTTCTCCCTGGCAGATTATTTCTGAAAGGCAACCGGGGATATTTTTGCAATCTTCTTATTCTTCTATGTGCATTGTCATTTCAGAACGTAGGCAAGCATGGCTTTCTGCATCTTCCTATCCCTGGTGGCTCTTAGCACGTTTTCTCCTGTTACCTCAAGCAACACCCGTTCTGTCATCCACCTGCTCAGGCCCTTCAAATAATGTTATCCGCTGCTTTCCCCTGTCTCTTTTTCCCTCTATGTGGCTTGTTAGTATCTAGTTTTCCAAGCCCTCCTTCCTCATTGCATGTCCCAGGAACTTTAGCTGTCTCTTCCTGGTGCTCAGTATTAATTTCCTTTTCGTTTCCATCCTTTCCAAAATCCCATCATTGCTCACATGCTCATTCCATGATATACGCAGCATCCTTCTGTAGAACCACATTTCAGCTGCTTCAAGTTTTTCGTTCATCTTTGCTGATATTGTCCAGCATTCACGGCCATATGGAAGAACAGACATCACATAGCAATCCATTACTCTTTTCTTAGTTTCTAGCGAACTTTTCCTGTCTCCTAAAACAACGGAACTCATCCTTTGCCATGCCAATTTGCCTTCGGATCTCTGTGTCGCACTTTCCATCTTCTGTTAGAACACTTTCCAGATATTTAAACTTCTGTACCTTCTTGATTTTAGTATCTCCCACCTGTATTTGGCATTTTGAGCTGCTCTTTTTGCTGATGACCATGCATTTTAACTTCTTGCAGTTTATTTGTAGTCTTTTCTTATTACTCTCTTCAGCTACCTTCTGTAGGAAGTCTTGTAGTTTTTCTTTCCGTGTCTGCTATCAGCACTGTATCATTTGCGTACATTAAGTTGTTTAAATTGAGGCATCCGATGACGAAAATTGACATAACATTCTCAAAATAATTTCGCTGTCCATGTTGAATTGATCCGGTGAAAAGACACATCCTTGTTTTACGCCACTTTCTATCTTTATATATCTGCTGAATTTGTTACCTATCCGTATTCAGGCGGTTGCTGTCATTAGAAATTCTTGATTACTCTTATGTCCTTCCCCGGGTTTATTCTGGTGACGTCAAATTTATCGACGAGAAATCGGGGAGCCGTGTTCGAATTCCGTTTGAATTCTTTGCATTCATTCACGCGCAAATATCCTTTGAAAAATTATTAATGTTTCTCTTCCCTCCAGTTATGGGTTAAATAACAGGAGAGATTGGGTTCTATTACCGTGGCTGGCAACCAGTCTACCACAGAAAGTAATGGCAACCTACTGCGGGATAATCTTCTGCCCAGTCAAAGCGTGTATCACGTATGGCACTTAACTGACTGACTGACGTCGGCTGTAGAATAGGAGGAGGTTCGGGAGGGAGAGGTCAGCGCACATGCATCGAGCCAGCCAGAGGACGCCCGCCTCCTGTCTCTCTCTCGGTCTGTCTTCCGATCTCAATTGTTGCCTGACTTACTACTAATAATCTGCCTCTTATATAAACGAGTTTCATTAAGACCACGTCACTTTGTATGCATATTAATTACAAAACAATTTTGAGGTTTACATTATCAGATCCTGCCTAAGCTGTTTATCAAAACACAATTACATTTTTTCATTGCCTTAATATATATTTTACTTTAAATACAATTCTGTTTTCTTCATTTCTTGATCTGGAGAATTTGTTGTCACTTTTCAAAATAATATCTTTCAACAAATCAACATTTATTTTTCTTTGTCAGCTAGCTTGCTTTATTTTTGGTTCATAAAATATACGGAAAATTTTCGTTGTAAGTCCCAACGCTTTTCCCCTTCAAATTTATCCAAAATAGCATTATCTCTATGCAAATGTATATGCTGAACTCAAATCAACAATTAATTATTGAAGAAACTTACCTTTTTTATCTAAATATCCATTAAAAAAACGAACTATATCTTGCACTTTTTCTCTTCCGTGACTCTCACGAAGTCATGTAATTAACTGCAGAATGACATACTGCGCATGTGAACGAATTTTGGTAAATTTTTGGTCGATATTTCTTCATTTACTGATACTTCCGGCGATATACTTCTGATAATGAAAATAATGCGCTATTGTATTTCTACGCTTATTACTTTAATTACCGGAAGTACATCGCCGGAATTTTCAGTAAAGGAAAAAAATCGACCAAAACTCGAAATAAAATTCTGCCTACGTAGAACGTCATTCTGCAGTTAATTACATGACTTCTTGAGAATTACGGGAGAGAAAATGTGCTTGATATAGTTCGTTTTTTTATGGAATTTCAAAGAAAAACAGGTAATTTTTTTCAATAACTAATTTTTGATTTGAGTTCAGCATATACATTTGCACAGAAATAATGCTATTTTGGATAAACTTCAAGGGGGAAAAGTCGTCGGCACCTAAGACGAACACTTACCAAATATACTTCTGCGAGAAAGTACGGACGAGGTCAGATCATATGTAACAACTAATTCTCTCTAAAACCCCTGTCTTGTAACTCACGTAATTACTGAAGATTTTGAAACTTTTAAGGATTTTTCATGCAATTGTAAAATTTTGCTGAAAGTTTTTCGATTTCCTTGTTCAATATGTATGCAATGTTTGTTCGAGGTATTCATTTGACTTGAAATACATTTTCTATCTTCTGACTGAATGCATTCATATTCCGTCCTATTTGTCTTGAGTTGCAAAAATGTCTAATATCTACTAATGTTATTCTTTCATTTAATGTTGATGACACAAGAAAATCTATTATATTTATTGTTTCCAAAACTATTAGATTTTGCTTTAAATCTCCGGTACTAATACCAAATTCTTCTTTTATTTTCGTTTCTTGCAGCCAACCTGTAAATTTTTTGTTCTTAACATCTCGGTTCAATAATTTCTACTTCACTTTCCAGAAGAATTCTGACATTAAATGTCCCGATGGACAAATATTTATACGAAATCGGAGATATTTACAAATTATAAATAAGAATTTTTAACGCTTGACAGCCGGAAGTGTCTCCTTCTTTCTCGATAATTTTATTACTATATTTAATTTTCAGTAGGCCTGCATTTAGTGACGTCATAAAAACGTGAGGGTTCGAAAAGTATATAAACCAAAAAACGTCACTTAAATTGCAAAAAAAAAAAATCACGCTGAATTTAATACAGCTGAACGTAGTCAGTATTATCAAATCAATACGATTAATCCTTTCTTTAGATACATAGTATATTTCACCAAAGCTATATACAGTTTTAAATTCCGATTTTTTCTTTCTCCTAGATAAGTTACCAGCCAAATTTAAATCTGATCTGCTATAAAATCATAGGTGGGGAGAAGAGATGGATTTATTTATTTCCAAACCAGGCAAGTGAATTTACTGAACTCAATTTCGAACACGGTTCTCTCCGATTTGTCAGTCCGAGCTGCAATCCATTACTCAACCGTGAATGTACTTAGAAGTATTTGCGTACCGAAGTAATAAAGTACCTATTTTTAAAGTTACAGTAAGACGTATAGCCCACGCATTTGCAAAAATATGCTCACATCAGCAGTTATGAAACAATAACATTATTCACTATATACATGTAACCCTACTTCCAGATGGTTGATATTAATTTTAAAGATAAGAAGAAATTTCTCTAAAATTAGAGAATACAATTGTTTCTATTCGGAAAAGTAGCCGAATAGATTTAATCGTCATAAAAGAACCACAGTCATGGTATTGTCATCCGTTTTGAAAATTGTTGACACTAGGTCAAAATTGCATTGTGGGAATTTCCTGTCTTGGGCTACCGAGCTTTTGGGACAGACAGGCAAGCGATAAGAAAGAGTAAGTTCTCTCCCTCTCATCAGTGAAGGGGCCTGAGACTCCGTCGAAGTGAATAACTGATATTATTTTCATTTCGAGCTCGTAATAATTATTTAGAAAGGAAAAATTGAACTCCCTTAGCTCCTACTTAACCACTCCGGTTTTGTCCGTTTTCAACAAAACACAGGTAGAAAACGAACTTAGCGGATTTGGTGCCCGTGATTTGAAAAAGTCTGTCGAACTGAAATCAGCGTTCTGCAAGGGGCGACTGAGCAAACACTGTCTTCAAGAATATTGTTATTGAATGTATTATTAAAATACCAGCCAACTTTTGAGTGTCATTAGATTTGACTTGCTTATAATTGTGTATATAATCGATATATGAATATATATAAAAGCTACATTCCAGGCGTTGCAGTGTTTTACTGAATATATTCGTTTGCCAATTATCAGCCACCTTGGATCGCGTAAATCTGGTCTTAAATATGTACTCCACCTTTCGCGTGTCAGGGCTAACCTAGCCAGGGCATAACGGGAAATCCTACTTTGGCCTGTCCGAGATTAAACAGACAACGTGGGTGGATTGGTTAATGGTCAGGAAGGATTGTTCAAGGTACGCCTGGGGATCGTGTTATGTACATAACTGTCTTTAGAGTAAGGCAACATCTTTTTATAACCCTGTACAAAAAGAACAAAAAATGTAACATATCTGGAGCTTCAAATCAATACCTAAATCTCAAAAGGCGCAGTATCAATTAAATTTGTGCGGGGACAATTCCCTAGAAGGGACTGAGTTAGGATTAATACACGTGAGATGATAGAAATTCCAACCCCGAATCCCCGTGAAATTTGTTGACCAGTAACTTACCAGAGTTAAAGCGGATCTGTACTTGACTTGCCACATTTTTATACTATTATTCTCCCAATGCAAGGACGAGTGCCATTCAAAGTAGAGAATTACAAAATGTTGTTGCTATAAGTACGTAAAATGAGAAAGTAAGAAGTACATATTATGCAGGATAGAAAACGGTTAAACATAGATTCAAAGAAGTTAAAGTCACAACGATAGGAGAAGCGACTTCTCATCTGTTTGAGTTGAATTTCTTCCTTACGAAGGGAATAAGTAGGGAATGGGGATAAGCTGAGCCTGCCTATTTGGTATGGCGGGCTCTAGCTAGGAAGGTATTCAGATGAGTTACCTATTTTAGATCTACTAATTCTAGTAGATCTAAAATAAGTAACTCGTTTGAATATTTCGCGTGTGCATCGCGATAGAGTAGCTAGAAGCTAGCAATGCTTTTACATACGCTATTTTCATTGTTCGGGCTGTTGTCCTCATCTTCGTTGCAATATTCACGACGTTTTCTTCGTTTGGTTCCTGCTTTCTTCACGTAATTGGAATTTCGAACTAAAACCTTTTTTCGTTCCAGGGGGGTAGATTGTTCTAGTTCCACGTTCCCTTTTGATGTCACAATATCAATTTTTACTCATCTCTTATCTCCTTGACTCTTTCTGCTCTATTCTCACACCATTGTTTCTATCGTTCTCTTACCCATTCTTGGCCAGCCCCTGAGAACTTTTTTTTTTAATAAGCGTTTCACCCCGAGCAAGGCATGTCACTGACACGACTGCGCAGGGGGCTACATAGAGTGGAGAAAGGATGATTAAATATAGGAAATGTCAGAGGGTGGGTGATAGGCGGATAAGGATACCGAGAATGAGGGTTGGGTAGATGATAGTGTTCTGAGAATAATTGGGAGTTAGTGTGATAGGAGGTGTCTATTGACCCTACATTTAAACACCTGGAGATTGTAGCTGTCGGGAAAGCAGACTTGTGGAAGGGAGTTCCACAGGCGGGAAGCGCGAGAAAAGAAGCTGTTGGAGTAGAATTTACGGTTACATCTTATTTGTTTAACTGTAAAAGGGTGGATCCTAGGTGCTAATCTAGTATCTCGTGTGAATTCGTGCTTAGGCGGCACCACTGATCTAAGGTCATCGGAGCAGTAGCCATGAAAGTACTTGTAGAAGAGGCACAGGGAAGCCACATCACGCCGGTGAGAGAATGGTTGCAGCCGGTCTGCCAAGTCAGTATCAACCACGTTACAGATCCTCCTTTGTATTTTGACAAGAAGCGCAAGGAGAGCAGCAGGGGTACCCGACCAGATATGGCAGCAATATTCAGTACACGGGCGGATGGTAGATTTGTATATGAGCAGAATAGATTCAGGTGGGAAAAACTTCCGGGCCATGCACAGGGAGCCGACTTTCACTTTCTCATCACTCACCTCTTATCTAATCCTCAGCCACCAGTGGCAGTACTGCCTTGCTTGTGGTGAAACGATTATAAAATCTCTCCACATTTTTGTTCACCTTTACTGTATCTAGGTATTGAACTGACAACCAATTTGTTTCAAGCCACTGCATTCAAGCTAAGCTTTTATTCACTGTCATCGAGGGTTCAGTTCCAAATTCTAATCATCTAAAAATGCTCGTAGCGTATAACGGCAGAAACGTCAGAAACATCTCAATGAACATGAAGACACGTCCGAACAATGTAAATAGTGTAGATAATTACATCATGTCAGTTATGCAAGCAAATAGGATTGTCGCGTTTATAAGAAATAGGTGGGAGAAGTAAAAAAATTAATCACACGAATTAGTTTAAAAAATTTTTGTAGTGTGTAAAGGTGGAACAGTGAGGGCTAAACATATAGAAGCACTATCAGTCAACACCTGTTCAGTCCGTCAGTCAGTTAAGTGCCATACGTGATACACGCTTGGGCAATCATGTCTCGAAAGAGACATGACTGACTGGGCAGAAGATTGTCCGGGAGTATGTTGCCATTACTTTCTGCGGTAGATTGGTTGCCAACCGAAGATATAGATCCCAATCTGTCCCGTTATTTGACCCATAACTGGAGGGAAGTGACAGATTAATACCTTTCACGGGTTATTTGCGCGTCAGTGAATGGAAGAAATTCAACTGGAATTCGAACTCGGCTCCCCGATTTGTCGTTCCGTGCGATATCCACTACCCCACAACGCACACCCCAACACCCGTTACGTTTTTTATTACCCCTGACAGATTCAAGAAATAAACAGGAATACGTGACAGACATTGTAAATCCACTAATCAGGTACTGTAATGGCGAACTGACTGCATTTTATGGTAAAATAATCAACCCATATCCTCTCCATCAATGTATGTGTTAATTATGAAAGTAGACTAAGCTATTTAGCCTTGGCAGGTAATCAGAGTAGATGTCAGTCAGTTAAGTGCCATACGTGATACATGCATGGGTGATCATGTCTTAAAAGTGATATGACTACTGGGTAGTGTATTTTCCTGTCATTACTTACTGCGGTAGACTGGTTGCAAACCAAGCCTATAGAATCCAATATGTTCTGCTATTTAATCCATAAGTGGAAGGAGAAGCAACGGAATAATAACTTTCTCAAGGGTATTTGCGCGTAAATGAATGCAACAAATTTAACTAGAATTCGAACTCTGCTCTCCGATTTTTGTTCAGAGACAATATCTACTGCATTAATCTACCACAGAAAGTAATAGCACCGCACTGTGAGAAAATCTTCTGCCCAATGAGTCAGGTCTCTTACGAGACTTGATCGCCTAAGCGTGTCTCACGTTAGACAACTGACTGAATGTAGAAGTACAAAAGTTAAATTATTACTAGTTGGACAGAGGTGGGTAAATATATTTATTTCCTATGAAAACCTACTTAATTCGGAAACTGTAGCAGGGCACCGAAGCGGTGGCACGTTTCTCCACAGTTTTAAGTATAGAATCCACCGTTAGACAAAGACTAGACATACCTTCTTCTATAGTGACTGTAAATATAAAGGTGAAAATTATTAATACCTGTGAAAGGTATTAATCTGTCACTTCCCTCCAGTTATGGGTCAAATAACGGGACAGATTAGGATCTATATCTTCGGTTGGCAACCAATCTACCGCAGAAAGTATATATACTCCGGGACAATCTTCTGCCCAGTCAGTCATGTCTCTTTCGAAGACATGATTGCCCAAGCGTGTATCACGTATGGCACTTAATTCTGAATCCGATGGGTGTAAAGGTAAGTAAAATAAGATTGATTGACAAATAGACAATAATGCATCCAGGTAATATTATATTAATATTATTATGCCCTATAGATTCACACAAATCAATCTTCGGGCAACAAAAAAAAAAAAAAAAAAGAAATAAAAATAAAAAAGTAAAACATTTATTTGCCGTAGAATAGGTATTTATACCAATTTATCTTCTTCTTTGAACCATCTAGGAAACTCCCCATTGTCCCCCTTGGTTTTTAATATAAATTCTTATTTCTTTTTTAACCTGGAATAAAAATATTAATTATAAATAAGGAACATGCAAAGTTTAGTTAACCAAAATAGTTACAATTTGTATTTTTTTTTTGTTTTCGATGGTTTCCAATGCAAATAATTTACGTGCACGTGTAAAAATCAAAATAACGGGTGGATATTGACTTGGGACGAGAAATCGAAAATAAAGTTCGAATTCCAGTTGAATTCCTTGCATTCACTTACGCACAAATAAACGTGAAAAAAAACTATTAATCCATCGTTTCTCTCCAGCTATAGGTCAGACAACAGGACAGATTGGGTTTTATATCATTGGTTGGCAGGTTGGCAAACAGTATACCACAGAAAGTAATGGTAACCAACTGCAGCAAAATCTTCAGCCCAGTAAGTCATATTTCTTTCGAGACACGGTCGTCCAAGACTTTATCACGTATAGCAATTAACTGACTGATACTACAGCCAAACAATTTGACTCATTATATATACCAATGTCTTAAGGTAAGAGACTAAATTTAAAAAATAATATATCAAAAGAAATTCTTTAAAAAACGGAAAATGCCCTCAATGTGACTGTAGCGAGGAGGGAGGATATATCACCCATCAATCTGATTCTATTGGCAACAAATTGGAACTGAACCCGGCTACAACATGTGACTGCGGAAAGACATTTAAAAGTTTGCGAGGATTAAAAATCCATAAGGCACGTTGGTGTCAACAACGTTGTTCACCTAACCGTGAATATAAATCGACTGATGGGATTATGAAACAGGACTACAACCACAGTGTTCAGGATCCCATTGTTGAACATCAGCCCCCAGCAAACCAAGGATTCAATGGCCTAAAGGTAATCAGAAAACTCTTTGGTCAAATCTTGATGAAGAGCTTTCATTTTTACTACCGATTCACCTTAAGGGTCCCATTGAAAAACAAACGGGCATATTTTGCAACATCGTATATAACGTTTGTTTTGACAGATTTGGCATAGAACCAAACAGAAGAGAAAACGCATTTAAAAAACCAAACAGACGACAAATGCAAAAGGGGAAATTAAGATCCGAACAACGGTTATTAAAACGCCGTCTGAAAGAATCCCCTTTGCATGAAAAAGAGGGAATATTAATTCTCTTAAATAACACCAAACAAGAAATTCTGAAAATATCAAGAGCGGAAAACCAACGGAAGAATCGAAAGAAAAAACGCCAGGCCCGGAAATCATTTTATACGAACCCATATGGACTTGCTAAAAAACTGTTCGTTGAATCAAAAAGTGGCCAACTTGTAAAGAAGCAAATATGTCGCCTTCAATCTATTGTTCGACAAGCGTCATGCTGGATTTGGCGCAATTCGAAGAAATTCGCAAAGAGAGCATGACGTCGTCTACTTCTTCCGTTCTCGTTCTGCTCTTGAATTTTAAAAAACTGTTAAAGCGTTTTCATCTGTCTCAATGTGCCAATTGATTTTATTTTTCTGTCATTTACTTTGCCCAGTAGCGATTGCTGCTGGTGGTGCCAGGGGTGGCAGTCCCGCTTTAAACCACCGAAACTGTGTATTCACCCTTGGTTAGCGGCTGATGAGGGCAAAGTAAATGCACATGTGGTCATAGGTCACATGTTGTATGTAAGAAAAAAAATATATATACCAATGTCTTAAGGTAAGAGACTAAATTTAAAAAATAATATATCAAAAGAAATTCTTTAAAAAATGGTTGAATCCTATATTGATTGCGAAGGATACAAAAAGCTATTGAAACGGCAATTTTTTTATAAATGGATGAAATTTGGTATGACAGCCACAATCAAGGTGTGACAGTCTGAGAAAAGTAAAAATACCTGTTAGAATCAATGTGCATACACCCTCAGTGATATGAAATCTAAACGATACCGTTCTTTATAGACGAATGACTAGAAAAAAAGGTACTGCTTACGAAAAGAGTAATAACAAGCTCGGCTTGACTATGTCAATCGTAATAATGAGCTAGAAAAATCCCAGTAAATGGTTTTATGGTTGGACGAGACCAAACTAGAGTTTTTCGGCACGAACGATGGGCAGTATGTTTAGCAATGTCGTACTACGGTTTTTGAAGATAAGTATCTGTGGTCCACAGATAACTCGACAGTTGCTGCATGATGATTTTTGAGAGTTTTGCTGCAATTAAAACAAAGTAGTAAGCGTTAACCCTGAAAGATACAAATCAGTTTTGAGCAAAAGCATCCTGCCATTGTTTCAAAAATTATTTTAGCTCTGAAACTGGAGCTTCCCACAGGACAATGATCCGAAGCATCAAAGCAAATCCACAAAAGAACTGGTTCGAGAAAAGAAAGTTCATAATTTGGAATGGCCTACTCAAAAATGTAAAACTAATTGAAAATCTGCGGTCCAAGTTAAAGGAGGCAAGAAACCCAGATAATATCGTGCAATTATAGGATTTTCGGCTAGAAGAACAGTCAAAAATTGACGCTCACTACTGTCAGAAACACCATTAAAATTAAAAATATCTGGTTAACGTCGTGAACTTTGAAAAAATCACCAAATTTTAAATGCAAGAATTCACTTCATTTTGCACATCTTAATTTTGATTTTTTTTTTATATAGGAACCCTAACTATTTTTGGTAAGCTAAGATTTAAAATAAACTATTACAAAAGGAAAAAGAAAACGAGAAGTTTTATTTTTAGATTTAACTGAAAGCTAAAGGAAAAAAAATTACTATTTCCACTACGCAAAATTCTTTGGTGTCTTTTAACCAGAAATTATTTTAATTGGACTTATTTTTATTGCGTTGTTATTGTAAAATCATTAAAATTAACAATTTTGAAAATTTGTAAACAAAAGTTAATTCTCATTATTAGAAATCGTGCAAAAATTAAAAAAAATATTTTTGACTCGTTATTACACAAAAATTAGAAAAGTTAAAGCTAACTTAATTTGATTAATACTTATAGCATAACGCGTACTATACAAGCCTTTCTTAATCACAAGGTCTTGGTTTTTGCCTTTTGATTTATTTTTGACGGCTTGACGTGATACAAAGGTAAATATAGTGGAACAGAACTGACATAAAGTTACGAATTCTAAGTAAAATCTTTTTTCCATTGGTTTTAAGGGATGAACAACAATTAAAAAGTGACCTGCTAATGTTATGTAAGGTTTACCATACTTAAAATATCAGAATGTTCATATTATAAAAATAAAAATATATATTTAAAATTTTGGTGCAAAATGAATGATATTAATATAGTTTTCACTAAATAAAATTATCAGCTAACGGGATGAAACTTATGAAAAATATTAAAATATGTATACATTAAAAATTGTTATAATAAATTTTTTTAAGAAATCTTGTAAAAATTCAATATTTTCAAAAGATTCTTAAGACAATAATGTACTTCATAAATCCTATTTATAAAAGCAATTAAAGGCTTTTCAAATTAAATAATGTCGTGGTCTTATTGCGTCTTTTATTTTACGATTCGGATAAGCTATTGGGAAAATGAATAACAGTTTTTAAAAAATGAGGATTTACATTCTCCAATGTCTCGTGCATTTAACTAATTAAAAAAAATCTCCGATGAAAATTGAATTACTGAAAATTTCATTAAAATTAATTAAGTGGGAGTAACAAAAATAAAAATATCCTTTTAACAATTTCTAAACTACAATTTCAAAAAGAAATATTTAAATTATTTGTGAATAAGTCTGAAAAATTTTATTATATTTCGAAAATTGCATGCTTCTTGCAAGAAACTCTAAATTAAAGCGTTCTTCACCGGACAATCCACAAGAAATCAAAAATTTGCAAAAAGCTCTAATTGCAAATATTACTTATACAGCTGACGCAAAAAGACATTAAAATATGATTAAAGATTCAACAAAATAATAAAAACATACTTTGATCTTTTTTCTCTTCATATTAACAAAAACATTGTGACGATAGAATTCTTCTTTATTATATATATTATGCTGTTTCAACGGAAAGTGGATGTTTCTTTTTTTATTCCCGTTTAATATCCCGTTTTGGCGTTCTCTATCTATTATTTCAACTTAATCCAATAGATTATTCCCTTTTTTCCTCCATATCTGATCAGCTACGCCTGATTTATCTGTCTCCACTCACGTTACGATGTTCTTGTAGCCTTACCTTAAGAGAGCGGCCTGTTTCTTCTTTATATTTCTTTCCACAGCTACATGGAACGGCGTACACAGTCTTTAGCCATTCAAATTATTTCGCCCTCTCCAATATTATGTGACCGAAAAATCAATACTTTCCTGCTTCATTATATAAGGTATCTTTTTCATGTTTTCTCTACGGATAATTACTTCAAGTACTATTTTAGTCGACAACCTTCTTTTAAACACGGAAAGTGACAGGTCTGTATTTAAGATACGCTGCCCGCTTTCCTAACCCAAATGTTTAAATATCCCTGGTTACATAATTCTAAACGCTGATTGACTAGTTATGACACACTTAAATGCATTTTCTCCAACAACCACCACTCCCTAATTTTCAAAATAACCATGATTTCATCGTATATTTTTAAAAATAAATCTTTTTAACTATTTATTTTAACATACGAACCGAAGAAGACCAGTTCTGTTCTGAAGCATGAAAATTTTTGTGTAGTAATATTATGCTTTTATAAAGCATTGTAATAAAAAAATTACAATATATATATATATATATATGTGCGTGTGTGTGTGTGTGTGTGTGTGTGTGTGTGTGTGTGTGAGGAGAAGTATGTTTGTCACTTAAACGAATTCGAAATTTTGTGTAGGTGTATATATATATATATATAGGCATGTCTGAGCAGCAAACTTTCTTTCAAACATCTTTCATTAAATACAGTCGACAATGAAGATGAATATACATATATGTGTGCGTAGTCTTTTTTTAATACGCCCTAAGTTACATAAGCGTCTTTCCATTATTTTAAAAATGTCTACACGTGTGGTATATAATATGTAATATAATGTAATGTAATATAATATAATGTAATGTAATATAATAGAAGAGTGATTGATGTAATATAATAGAGCTATTACGTTTATGTAATATAATAGAAGAGTGATTGATGCAATATAATAGAGCTATTACGTTTATGTAATATAATAGAAGAGTGATTGATGTAATATAATAGAGCTATTACGTTTATGTAATATAATAGAAGAGTGATTGATGTAATATAATAGAGCTATTACGTTTATGTAATATAATAGAAGAGTGATTGATGCAATATAATAGAGCTATTACGTTTATGTAATATAATAGAAGAGTGATTGATGTAATATAATAGAGCTATTACGTTTATGTAATATAATAGAAGAGTGATTGATGCAATATAATAGAGCTATTACGTTTATGTAATATAATAGAAGAGTGATTGATGTAATATAATAGAGCTATTACGTTTATGTAATATAATAGAAGAGTGATTGATGTAATATAATAGAGCTATTACGTTTATGTAATATAATAGAAGAGTGATTGATGCAATATAATAGAGCTATTACGTTTATGTAATATAATAGAAGAGTGATTGATGTAATATAATAGAGCTATTACGTTTATGTAATATAATAGAAGAGTGATTGATGTAATATAATAGAGCTATTACGTTTATGTAATATAATAGAAGAGTGATTGATGCAATATAATAGAGCTATTGCGTTTATGTAATATAATAGAAGAGTGATTGATGTAATATAATAGAGCTATTACGTTTATGTAATATAATAGAAGAGTGATTGATGTAATATAATAGAGCTATTACGTTTATGTAATATAATAGAAGAGTGATTGATGCAATATAATAGAGCTATTACGTTTATGTAATATAATAGAAGAGTGATTGATGTAATATAATAGAGCTATTACGTTTATGTAATATAATAGAAGAGTGATTGATGTAATATAATAGAGCTATTACGTTTATGTAATATAATAGAAGAGTGATTGATGCAATATAATAGAGCTATTACGTTTATGTTAGTAAATATAGATATTATCCCACCTAAACCAAAAAAATAAAATAATATAAATTGCATAAACAAAATTCACGCTATCTATAACATACATAAAAGTATAAATCTGAAATGTCAATTTTTTCATTTATTAAAGTGTAATTTTAATTTGGTTTGTTCTGAAACCTAAAATTTAAAAATGAAAGTAAAATCGTATGATTAAAAATATATGTATATCATAAATATTTTGGAGGCCAATTTAATATATGTTATAGCACGAATTTACACGAGATACTAGATTAGCAACTAGGTCCCACAGTTAAACAAATAAGATGTAACCGTAAATTCTACTCCATAGCTTCTTTTCTCGCGCTTCCCGCCTGTGGAACTCCCTTCCACAAGTCTGCTTTCCCGACAGCTGCAATCTCCAGGTGTTTAAATGTAGGGTCAATAGACACCTCCTATCAAACTAACTCACAATTATTCTCAGAACACTCTCATCTACCCAACCCTCATTCTCGTTATCCTTACCCGCCTATCACCCACCCTCTGACATTTCCTATATTTAATCATCCTTTCTCCACTCTACGTAGCCCCCTGCGCAGTAGTGGCAGTGAAATGCCTTGCTCGGGGTGAAACGCTTATAAAAAAAAAAAAAAAGATAGCAAGATTAAAAACTGCATAAAAGTTATGTTGTCCGAATACACAATACACATGTATATCCATACGCTCTCACACCCTGATTGAGCACTTTAGAAGAAAGGTAGACTTTGAAAAACAGTAGCCACTCTAGCGTGTACGCATCGCTCATTTCTGTAAAAATGAAATTTGAGCACGCTAGCTATTGGGCGCGTAATATGATATGCGCTAAAACGACTGCCTTCTTCCACCGAACGCCCCGTGGCCCAGGTGTAGAGTCGCCGACTGACGCCAAATCGGTCGGGTTTCGAGCCTGGCTTGTGTAGCAGTCGAAGTCTAACCGTACTGATGAGCAGTGATACAGCGAACAGATCTGTCTGCGGATGACAATTATATATATATATATATTTTTTTTCTGGTGTTAATAAAACATGCACTCAATTGAATATAGCATAGCTATTAAGTATACATATATCCTACGTGTATAGCATGACTGGGTGTTTCATGAACTGTAAAATCATGTTCATACTATGCACGTGATGATTGCATAGGACAAGGAATTGAGAGTTCTGCTATAGACGTAGGATAATATATATATGTACATATTATAATACGTCTATAGCAAGGATGAAGATTTACGCTCTCGCACCCTGATTGAGCTGTCTAGAAGAATGGTAGACTTTGAAAAAACAGTAACAACTGTTGCATCTACGGATCGTTCATTCAGTGTTGAATTAGAACACTCTCAGTTACTGGCGTATGTTAGATGGTATATCACTCGCTAAAAGTCTGCCTTCTTCTACCTAACGCTCATAGCTCAGAAGAAGAATCGCCGACTGATGACAATTCGGGTTTCAATCCTGGCTACAATCAATCGGATGTCTAACCGTACTGATGAGCTATGATAGAGCGAAACAGTTCTGTCTGCAGATGACTATACATATATATATATATATATATATATATATATATATATATATATATATATGTCATCCACATACAAGCCTGTTTCGCTGTACTACAGCTCATCAGTGTGGCTAGACACATCCACTTTCTTCTGGCTAGGATCGAAAAATGACCGATTTGGTGTCAGTCGGAGTCACTGCACCGTTAGCCAAAGGCGCATGGAAACGGAGAAGAGAAATTTTAACTTGTTGTATATAAGCAGTGTATACACACGCCAGTCACCGAAAGCATTCAATTCATTTTTGAAGAGTCGCGCTTATATATATCTGAAGTGGAAACTGTTTTTAAAATGTTCTTCTCTAGAAAGCTCAATAGGAATGAGAGCATAATATATTAGTCATCCACATACAAGCCTGCTTTGCTGTATCATAGCTCATCAGTGTGACTAGACACATCCATTTGCTTCTGGCCAGGACCGAAACTCGACCGATTTGGTGTCAGTCGGAGTCTATTTACAATATATATATATATATATATATATATATATATATATTGTTCACAAACATACACACACACACACACACACACACACACACACATATATATATATATATATATATATATATATATATATATATATATATTGAATAATATAGACAAGTTCTGTCTATTTTGTGTATGATCCTTTCGTATGATCTGATTAGCTTGATAGTGTTGTCATGAAAAGACGACAAGAAATCGCAGTAATTGTAATTTTTTATCAGGTCTGAGCTTTCGGCTTACATAAGCTATTATCAAAGGATGAACATTTAAGATACAGTGAACATAGAACATTTAAATTATATAAATATCCTTAAAAAACTCATAAACACTAATATCTCTCCAACAGACCACAACAAAAGAATTAAATTTATCATATATTACCCTAAATCCACAACATCCAACTCAATCGTCCGCAACGACTCCTCCCCCACCGTTAGCGATTTGCAAAAAAACAATGTAGTGTATAAATTCAAATGCCGCTTTCGAGAATGTATCTCTAACAAACGAAATAATACCTACATTGGACATACTACTAACTCGCTTTCGCGGAGACTTACATTACACTTAAATGAAAATTCTAACATATTCCGACATTTAAAACACCACGGCTATCAACACACACTTCTTAGGAAAACACTTGTTGAAAATACATATATATTTAGACAAGAAAATAATAAACAAAACCTTCAGATTCTAGAAGCTATCTACATCAAACAGTTTAAACCTAGCCTAAATAAAATAAATTTCGATACCTCCACTAACATATTTCAATGCCTATAATCGACGGGAGAGGTCATAGTTATTATACTTACCCTCTACACCCATAGTAGTAGCAGTTCCCAGACCAATCCCCTCATGCCACTATATTCTCATTTGACCAAAAACCCACTACCACCATTCCTTCTCGGCCTGCGGCCATGTGCGACGCAAAAAATGGACCTGTTTAATATTCTCTGTATAACTCCACTCTGTTAATTATTTAAATGTTCTATGTTCACTGTATATTAAATGTTCATCCTTTGATAATGGCTTATGTAAGCCGAAAGCTCAAACCTGATAAAAAGATCCACAATTACTGCGATTTCTTGTCGTCTTTTCATGACAACACTATCAAGTTAATCAGATCATACGAAAGGATCTTACACAAAATTAATAGACACAACTTTTCTATATTATTCAATGAAACCTGTATTAATGAATTAATGCTGCTAAAATACACAATATATATAAATATATATATATGTGTGTGTGTGTGTGTGTGTGTGTGTGTGTGTGTGTGTGTGTGTGTGTGTGTGCCTGTGTGTTTGAGTGTGTGTATTTTTGTGAACAATATATTTGAGTGCACGTTATTCGGGCGGGAGAACCTAAATATTGAATGTATATTAGAAAAAAAAAGAATCCATTTTAATCTCTTGAAATTTATACGTCAGAATTTTCACACAAGTATACGTTTGTGCTTTTGTAGATGTCGCTGTTCATTGAATCCAGATCTGTGAATGGCTTCATTTTCATAGATATTTAAGATTCTGGCATTAAATTCTGATTTTGATTTTGATTTTTTCATTTACTTTCTTTTTCTTGTTTTTTGTACTGAAGTGTATTAACAATTCTATTCTTCCACCGTAAAATGACGTGACATCGAATCAAAAGCAGAACACGCCTCTGATTTCTCAGGGACTCAAAATTGAATGTTAAAAATATTTTGAGATTACTACTGCTAATGTTACTACTACTGCCATTATCAAATATGATGAGCAATAACATCGCATAAAAATGTAATTCAGTACTAGTTTTTATCAGTAAAAAGAGGATCCCAAAATGCCAAATATAAGTCGCGAATACTAAAATCAAGCAAGTACAGACATTTAGATACATAGGAAGCGTTCTCACAGAGGACGGGAAGTGCGACACTGAGAAACGATAGCCTATTTGGATGACCATGGATGCATTCCAAAGGCTGAGTAGACTACTGAGAGAAAGAAAGATACCAATAAAACAAAAATAACAGAATCCTGGAATTTTATATAAGGTCTGTATTCCTTTATGGTAGCGAATGCTGGACAAGCTTCTTCAGGAAAAAGGAGCGATTTGGAAACAAAAGAAATCTGTAGATGTCGCTGTTCATTGAATCTAGATCTGTGAATGGCTTCATTTTCATAGATATTTAAGATTCTGGCAGTAAGTTTTGATTTTGATTTTAATTTTTTCATTTAGGTTTTTTTTGTACTGAAGTGTATTAACAATTCTATTCTTCCACCATAAAATGGCGTGACATCGAATCAAAAGCAGAACACGACAAGGTTTTAGAGAGGATACAAATGAAAAGGAAAGTTACACTTAACATCAGAAAGAGAAGCTGAGCACTCTGGAACACGTAAAAAGAAAGAAGAGCTTGGAGAATCTAATACACACAGGATGGATAGAGCAAAAGTGAGTGAGGGGAAAGCAGCGCGAGATATCCTTGCCGGGCTTTATGGCAAAATGGGCTTTGGTAGAAATATCAAAAGGAGAAATGTTAAAAACGACAAAGGACAGGGGCAAATGGGTGTCCATGAACTCCTACGTCCTGAAAGCAAACACGCCACATAAAGAAGGAGACTTTTTCGAACTCAAAATAATTTCTCAGGGATTAATAGCATCTTTCTTGTCGACAATTAGTATATTTTTAGAAGATGTTGCCATGTGTTCTTCATTTTTAATATGCCTTGACCCATCAAAATGTAAGTGATCATGGCTCTCCATAATTTTCTGTTTTTGTATATCTTAATAAATTTTGCCTTTCTTGTTATTTGTCCTCCACCCTCTTCCGCTATTTTACTCAAGCCCATTATGTATGCCATGCAATATTGTTTTCTCTGTCGTCATGCCTTCAATATGTCCTATGAGTGTTATGGTTTTCAAGCTGTCTTTCCTTATTATTTTAACTGTCTCTTCCTAATATTATGCATAATTTCTTTTTACTTTCCATTTTCATGAAAACTTTGTCGTTGCTCATATTTTTTCCATGATATTCTCAGCATCCTTCAGTAGAATAACATTTCTGTGACTATATTCGTTATCTAATCGGATTTTAGTATCTCACTTTCCCTCCTTGTTAAGAAACTTTCCAGATATTTAAATGTTTCTACTTGCTTAATTTTGATATATTCGATTTGTAATTAAGCATTTTGCTTTGTTGAACACGTGTGAAATTGACATTTTGATCTCTCTAAGTGTTTTAAGATTTTGAAGATTTAATCGATCAATGTGATTTCGTAAACGTCAGAATCAATATTTCGTTGATTGAGTAGCTCGGGAAAGTGCGTCATTCTGCACATATATGAGTGCTCTGTTTCAAACACATATTTTGCCTTACATACTTTTGTGTTATATTATAAACATATATTATTCTTACGTATAAGAATGCCTTATTTGAAATATATTTTTTATACAAATACGGGTGCTCTATTTAAAGAAAATTTTTCTTTACGTATGCGAGAGTTCTATTCTAAATAAATATTTTATTACGTCTGACGTCTGTGAATATTTTATTTTATGTATCTTTTCTTTCACATACAAATGCTCTATATTAAATATATCTGATTTTCTTACATATATGAGGTCAATATTTTAAACGAATATATTTTAAACGAATGTCACCTTGAGGTAAAAATTGACGGCAAAATATTTGAAAGGATTATATATATATATATATATATATATATATATATATATATATATTCTACACTATTCGGCAACATAATTATTGCAAAAGTATGAAATAATGAAGCACTGTTAAAGAGCAAACATGTGGCAAAAAATTGCATAAATACTAGTAAAGTTTAATTACTGAGATTAAAAAGAACGAACTGAGCCGACACTGCTTCGCTATTCTGTGACTTTTGAATCTCTGTCTCTTTCTCTCTCTCTCTCTCTCTCTCTCGATGATCGTGACAGGATATATACATACATACACACACACACAAAATATATATATATATATATAAAAATATATATATTATGGTTGCTAATGGAAGAACATTATTCGGTTAGATATTTACTTTTAAAACGTGCTAAAAACAAAGGTAGAGCCTAAATTTGTGGTAATTAATTTAATAATAATAATAATAATAATAATAATAATAATAATAATAGCGTTGGCAAGACAAACCTCTGCATGGCCAATATCCAGTACGTGCCAATAAATCCAATGTTGAAAAAGTTAATACTCATCAATGGTTACGTGCATCTGGATTAAAGTCTGAAACTGAAGGCTTTATTCTTGCAGCACAAGACCAAAGTCTTTTCACTAGAAACTTTCAGGCAAATATTATGCATAATAATATGGATCCAAAATGCAGGTTTTGTGATAAACACCAAGAAACAATAGACCACCTAAACTCAGGCTGTTCTGTGCTTGCCCCAAATGAATATAAAAATCGCCACGATAGAGTTGGGCAATATTTACATTGGGCAATATGCAAACATTATGGAAAAGCTGTAGGCAAACACTGGTATGAACATCACCCAGCACCGGTTACAGAAATAGAAGATGTAACCATTCTATGGGATTACACCATCTACACAGACAGAAAAATTGAAGCAAACAGGCCAGACATTATTGTTAAAAACCAGAAGGAGAAAACTTGTCTATTAATTGATATGGCTTGTCCAGCGGATTGTAACATAGCAATCAAGGAATTTGAAAAACTGTCAAAATATAAAGACCTGGAAATTGAAATAGAAAAAATGTGGAAATTGAAAACAAGAGTTGTACCAGTGATAGTAGGTGCACTTGGAATGATAAAAAATGGAACAAAACAACACATTGAAAGAATCCCTGGAAACCCCAGCTTAAGAGATATACAAAAATTGTCTTATTAAGTACAGCCCACACACTAATGAAAACTTTATCTATGTAATGCTGGAGATGATAGGGAAGATAGAAAAACATGAAATGGAGCCATAACAACACGCCACTACCTGCCTTAGGTCTCCCCGCAGACTTGGTTGGTAGTGAGATCAAAGCAGAAATCGAAATATGATGAAAAATGACATAATAATAATAGCATACCCTACTCAATAGCTATAAAGTTTTGGTGTTAAAATACCATTATCAAGTTGTAAAATATGTTTAATTTACTTGGTAATATATATAAAAATAAAACAAATATGAAATTAAAAAATAAATAAAAATAAGAACAAATAGGTCGTTTAATAAGACGAATTAAGTGGGGTAAGGAAGTTATGGCATTTTAAAGAATGGTGCATGTAGGAATTATAGGCAGTGTTTCAATGTTTTGCCACAGAAAGCCAGAGATTTCAAAAGAATTTTACCAGAAAAAAAGTTAAAGAGAAAAAAGAAAAACGAAGAAAGCAGAGAGAAGAGAAAGAATAAAGAAAGACGAAGGCGATAGAAAAATCGAAACAATAATAAAATAAAATCAAATAAAAAACAACATAAACAATAAGAATAATATAAAAAATTAAAATTAAATTGTTAATAAGTACAAATAAAATAATTTACTAATTTAATTAGTGATTTAATAACGTTGGATCAATAAGTCAGTTTTTGGTAATTTTATTATATAGATTTTTTTATAACTAAATGAAACATTTGACTTCGAGCCTATCTGACTGCTTTGAAAGTCTGACAAATATGTGTGTTTTCAAGTCACTATTCCACTTTGCTTGATAATCGACACACGTCGTAGCTGAAACTGGCTAAACACGTCGTATCTAACAATCTTTTTTCTTTCTAATACGGGTGATTCTTGTGAAAACTTGTGTAGAACCAGCGATAATTTATATGGTTATTTTTTACGTTTTATCAACAACTTTTGTGTTATTAAAAAAGAGAAACATTTTTTAGTGCTATTTTAATAATCATATTTTCGACTGAATATTACATTAACGATTATTGGGTGATGACAATACTTTTGCCAGAAACAATTCCTACTCTTTAACCCATAGGTAGGAGAAGAAATGGATTAATACATTGCCAAAATTTTATTGTGTGTAAATGAATTTAAAAAACTAAAGTATAGTGTGCTACGAACATCAATCTTTGGCTAGGAATTTAGAGTTTTAATATTCAAAGTCTTGTTGACGCCTAATAGTTTAAATCTATTATTTAATGCATAGATAGAGTGTCGTGAACTCGGTTAAGTGTCCAGCAAGTAATAATATAAACACCAAAATAGAAAATAAATAAATATATATATATATATATATATATATATATATATTAAACACTGCACAATACAAATACGTGGAACTCTGTTAGTAGAAGGAATAAATACGGGTTAGAAAGTAATACTAGAACTGGGACTCGGAATGGTCGTACGGTAGCTATCTCTTCTTATCGATCTCCGGTGATCTGCTTATGCTGATCTTCTGCGGATCTCTCACTCTCACTCTTTGCTACCTCTTGTGAGGGGAAGTATATGTAGTTGTAGGAAGAGTTCAATCCGTTGTAATGGGTGACGCCACCATGACATAGAAGAAGAGGTTTTACTTCATTTCCAGAGGCATATACAACACTGAGGTATTAATTTGAGAGCATAAAATGTAATTAAATAGTAAAGGTGCATGTTTAGATCAAACAACTGCAACGTACCGATACAAATTTGTCCGAAAAACAAACTGCGTTCATCAGTGAAGAAAGTATTGCTGTCCTTGACAACAAATTTTGAAACTCGTTCGGTCTGTTCAAGCACACCTGCTATATTTTCTTCAGACTATAATGTTCTTAATATATACTATTTATTAAAACTATTAAAAGCTTATCAAATTATATTATGTCATTGTTTTATTAAAATTTCTTTTGCACTTTGGAGCAGATTTTCAAAAATAAAGGCAACATATTTAAAACAATAGATGATTTACATTCCCCAATGAGTGCTGCGTTTAACTAATAAAACCAATTTTGGCAACAAAATTTAATTTCTTAAAAGTTAATGATGATAAAAATAAAAAATAATTTTATAATTTTTAATAAAAACCCCATAATAATAATATTATTATTAATGATAATAATAACAATAGCAATTATAATTATTATTTTTAGTATTAATAATTAAAATAGTAATAATAATAACCAAAAATTCAAATAATAAAATTATATATAGTCATCTGCAGACAGGTCTGTTTCGAAGTTCATCAGTACGGTTAGACATCCGATTGCTTTAACCCAGGATTAGAAACCCGACCCCATTGGCGTTAGCCGGCGATTCTACCTCTGAGCTATGAGCGCTGCGTAGATGCAGGCAGACATTTTAACGTGTATCTTATCATTATACACGCCCAATAGTCATAGTACTCTAATTCATTACTGAATGAGCAATATATATATATATATATATATATATATATATATATATATATATATATATATATATATATATATGAAGTAATTATGGTTATCAGTGCAAATCATATCTTAGAAATAGATACACGGTCTTGATCTTTACCCATATATCCGTACTGAGACGAGATGTAACACAAATTCGAGTTTAATGTGGGGAATCTGGGTACATGTATTGGGGCCAAGCACAAAAACCAGTTTTACAGCATTATACCTCATTTTGTATTGAAGATTCATTTTCCTTTGCTCAATTTAACCGGAATTCTGAAGTTGCTGATAGTTTTATGTGTTATTCTTACATATGCAGCCTTTTCACATGTGTTTCCTTGTCGGACATGATTGATATTTATAGTGATTTACTATATCGTAGTCATTAGGCTCCCCCGCCAATACCTGAAGATGTTTTCCTTGAACTTATGAAATTTGCCACCAGGTCTGTCGATTTTAGTTTTGAAAATATCATGTATCGTCAGATTGATGGTGCCACGATGGGTTCCCCTTTAGATCCTGTTTTTGTTAATATATTTGTGGGCTTTCATGTGGACAGACTACTGTTCAGTTCTTCTAGGCCCGCAGTCTACTTCCGTTATGTTGATAATACTTTTTGTGTTCTCAGCAATAAATTGGCGTTTGATCAATTCTTCTCTCTACTCAACGGTGTTCACCCTACTCTAAAATTTACGGTAAATAAGGAAGTCAATGGTTTTTGTTTCTTATTAGATGTTCTCGTTAATAGAAGACCTTACTCTTTTATTACTTCTGTGTATAGGGAGTCTACTTTTACGAGTCTGTGTACCCGATGGGATCCTTTTTGTTCTAAACGACAAAAAAATAATTTAATTAAGAATTTGATCCACAGGGCGTTAATGATTTTTACAGATGACACCCTAAAAGATGAAATTATTTGTATTACTAGTAACTTTGTGAGCAGTGGTTATCCATCGGACATTGTTCATTTGGTTATTGGCAGAATATAATGAAATTAATAAAATTCATTTATTGGCAGAATTTCATGAAATTAAACCAGTAACGGTTGAAAAAAGTTCAGTCTATCTCCGAAAACCGTGGTTGGGTAGTGTCAGTTAGACTTTAGCCAAGTGTATTTCAAGTGAATGTTATTATAGAGCTAATGTACGAGTTTTGTTTAAAACTAGATATGTCCTTCCATCTATGCGTAAAGACATTCTATCCCCGAAACATATTAGTTCTGTTATTTATCATTTTAAATATAGTTGCGGAGTCGATTACATAAGTAGAACGACCCAACATTTAGATGTCATGATTAGATAATATGTGTCTGCTAAAATACTCAACAGAAATTTTTCGTCTGGTGATACTGTGGTGATACCGACCGAGCAAAAGCGAGCATACCGGAAGTTGGTTCTATGCCGACCAGAAAGCGAATGAATAAAAATCACCTCTGCGCAAGTGAATTCGCGCAGATGTTCCGGTTGAAAAATAAAAATTAATCAAATATCTAATTACCATTTCGCGAGCCTTCGCGAATTTGATTTACCAGCCAATGGGAAGCCCATAATCAAATACAAGGATGAAATTCGAAAGTAGCTGCGTTTTGATCCAAAATACCGATATAAAAAGCGAAGACACAAAAGCTTCACCAGACAGTCAGGACTTGAGGAAAAGAATTTAATTGATATCCCCTTGACTTAAGTCGAGCGGCTACTATTCTGACCTCTTTCCTTTCCCGTCTCAAAAGTAGATATCGACCTCTTCAAAGACATTCCTCAATGTACTTACTGACTCACTAACCTGAGGAGCGGCAGCTTGAAAATGAACATTAATCACACTACTAAGCCTTTTACCTTTTCAGTATTATATCTTCCATGAACATTCTTTTATCTCTTTCAGCTTATTATTTTGCCATGAACTCTCTAACTTCTGTTGGACCTTTATTTCAAGTATTGTTTTAATTGCAAAACATAATTGCTATGTATATATATAAATGTTATTTTATACTCTAATTGCCTTTCTTGAATTTATAATCATTTTATGAATTATAGTGGGCTATCTTCCCACAAGGCCAAAGTCCGTTAACCTGCTACGGTATGCTACTACCCCTCACTACAAACGGAATAAAATAAGACATACCCGCTATAATACCATTCGAAACACATACGATAGCGGGCAATCTGATAAATAATCAGAGTTACAAATTTTAGTGCAAACTGGTTCTCCGTTTTGGCCATATCACACTCGTTGTTCCATCTGGAGGTGTTAGAGGCGCTGGTTATCAGGTCCAGGCAGCTCTTTCTTTGTAAACAAAGAGAGTTTTTGCTTGGGCTTGAGAGAGAGAGAGAGAGAGAGAGAGAGAGAGAGAGAGAGAGAGAGAGATAAAGAGAGAGAGAGAAAGACAGATAGATAGATAAGTGTGAGTTTATGACCCTGGGTTTCACGCACTTGCGATCGTCAGTGCTTGAAACCCAGGATCACAAACTTACACCAATCCAACTGAATATCTTAGCTCTATCACTGATACTTAGCGCTTTCTAATAAGTACCGCGCATATATAATATATAAATAATATATCCAACAAATTGCATATATATATATTGATATTTATAATTATATACATACACTTTTCACACACACACACACACACACACACACACACACACACACACACACACACACACACACATATATATATATATATATATATATATATCGGAAGAAATAAAAAGAGTGAGAGAGAGTGAGAGAGAGAGAGGGGGGGGAAATACGGCGGATCGAGAAAGTGCTCAATGCCCACCCAACACAAATGAACTGAATATGCTGAGCTAACAACAGAAAAGAAGAAGAAAAAAACATTTACTTGCTATCCAGGTTTTCGATTACTCAGATATCATCAGGCAAGCAGCTTGTTGGATAAGACCTAAGAGGCCAAACCCTGTGTAGCAGGTAAGTGGTGTATGTTCTCTTGTTTAACACACACACGCACGTGTGTGTGTGTGTGTGTGTGTGTGTGTGTGTAACGAGATTACACTTTGATGCACAAACAGCTATTTGATCTAAGATGAAATAAAGATGGTCGTCTTTCTATAATTAGGAAGGCTAAAAAATTATTAAAAAAATACACAGTAAACAATCATTCATTACACGTTACTTTACGTCAAGCAAACAACGGACAATCCCACTACATGTGAGCATGTAATGTAAGACCCAAGAATAGTTCTGATTTTGTTGACTGCCGGAGAGGATATTGTTTTATTAAGTTGATCTATTGCAGATTTAATTCACACTAAAAATATAAAATATAATAAAACGAAATAAATACAAAGCTGTCGAAGGGTCAGTCAGTCAGTCAGTTAAGTGCCACAGATGATACACTCTTTGGGCGATCATGCATCTTTCGATACATGACTGACTGGGCAGAAGATTATCCTGCAGTAGGTTGTCATTGCTTTCTGCGGTAGACTGGTTGCCAGCCAAGGCTATAGAACCCAATCTATTCTTTTATTTAACCCATAACTGAAGGCAAGACACGGATTAATAGCTTCCCCAAAGATATTTATGCGTAAGTGAATGAATTAATAATTATTAAGGTATTAATCTCTCTTCTCTCTCTTGTTGGAGTGTATCTTTTCATTTAAAAGTTTTTCTTGAGAGTGTTGGCCAGTACGGAATAAGTAATCTTTAAATTTGAAGGAACGTGTACTTATTGCTGCCATATCTGGTCGGGTGCCCCTGCTGCTCTCCTTGGGCTTCTTGACAAAATACAAAGGAGGATCTGTAACGTGGTTGATACAGACTTGGCAGACCGGCTGCAGCCGGTCTCTCACCGGCGTGATGTGGCTTCCCTGTGCCTCTTCTACAAGTACTTTCATGGCGTCTGCTCCGATGAGCTTAGATCACTGGTGCCGCCTAAGCACGAATTTACACGAGATACTAGATTAGCAACTAGGTCCCACCCTTTTACAGTTAAACAAATAAGATGTAACCGTAAATTCTACTCCAACAGCTTCTTTTCTTGCGCTTCCCGCCTGTGGAACTCCCTTCCACAAGTCTGCTTTCCCGACAGTTACAATCTCCAGGTGTTTAAATGTAGGGTCAATAGACACCTCCTATCACACTAACTCCCAACTATTCTCAGAACACTCTCATCTACCCAACCCTCATTCTCGGTATCCTTACCCGCCTATCACCCACCCTCCGACATTTCCTATATTTAATCATCCTTTCTCCACTCTACGTAGCTCCCTGCGCAGTAGTGGCAGTGACATGCCTAGCTCGGGGTGAAACGCTTATAAAAAAAAAATGCAGGTATCCACTTAGAAGTCATTAAAACAACAAAATTACATTATTGCTTTAATAAGACTAAATAATAACTCACCTGCAGGATCCAAATTACAGAGAATCAATATTATTCATGAATTCACATGGCCGTAAGAGAACTGCGTTACTGATCAATCTAAATTCGTAAATATTTATATTGAATATACTACAATATGCCTACGAAGAAGACTCTCATTACATATCTCTTACAATATTAGGTCTCATTTAAATACATATGGACAACTACTAAAATCTATTAGCAATATACTCGTTGATAATATTATCATCTATATGTAAAAAAATGGTAAAACTAATGGTATTATTATTAATGAAAACACACACACAATAATATCGACTATGAAGACGGCCACAATGTTCTGACCGTGTTTGAAAAATAAAACAGTATAACTCTACATGGATACATGAAACAATCAATACACTTAGTTAAATGTACAGACAAATTCAGCCGTGAAAGCGCTTGGATACAGAAAACATTTTGACAATTTCTATATAATTTACGTCCAGAAACGAAAAAGAAATATAAGAACATTTAAAAAAATAAATAAAATATTTAGCCGCAGTACCTTGTGAGTCGTTTTTAATGAAACTTGTATAAAAGATGTATGCCCACACACACACACACACACACACACACACACACATATATATATATATATATATATATATATATAGTGTAGAAAATAGATTACAATGATGTTAATAGGTTTTCTTTCATATAAACATGCATTCGCGTGAAATAATGTGTATTTGAGAGAGGCGCAGTGGTAAACTAATTCCTTTTCGAATTAATCTCGTTCTTTCTTTTCTGCGGGGTTTATGATACAACCAATGACCTTTTACCTTTTTGTAATTAAAAATTATAACTACTTTCTTTTTTTCTTTTTTTTAAATATATTGATTTGCAGTTCGTTTGTGTATCTTTTCGGTCGGACAAATTAGACGTGAAATGAGTCAATAACATGAATACAATTGAAGTTTAAATGACTAGAAAAAAAGGAAAAAAATGTAATAATGAAAGAGCGATCTCCCTGTATAATGCACGGTCTCTGTAATTAACAATCAGAACGAAATTAAGTGTATTGGCAAAGAAGGAGATTATATTGAAAATTAAATATTCGTTTACTTGTATAATTTTCTATTATTATTCGCGGACTTATTAGGGTACATCGATATTTTTGTAAATTTTATAAAATTAGAAAACTGAAAATATAGGAGATTTTAATAGAAAAAGTTATGGTTTCCACATGAAGTAACCAAGATACTTACACATATTTTAAAAATAACCTCGATACCAAAAGTGATATAATTTATACGATTAAATGCAGATATATACGGATTTTTTATAATTGCTTTCAATTGTCAAGTTTTTCTAAACGACTTTGAATTGTAAGCCAGACATCTGAAACTAATATTCAAGGTATCCAATGCTCAAGAGCAGATGTTCACTTAATGAGGTTATTGTATGAGCAGTAAAACGTGTAGGTTTATTATATGTGAAAGAAGATAATTTACTGGTCATTAAAGAATCTTCTTGGGAGTCTATTCTACAAAATACCGAATTTAAGCAACATCTAGCCTAGTCAGTACGAGAATTATTTTGTCTATACATCTCTACACGAAAATGCTACCTCCAGAATGATTCGAACTCACAGGAGAAAATACTTTCTGATTCAGTGTGCTTCATATTTCATTGGAAATTATGGTGCTGTAAGATTAGCTTTGCAGCTGGTGTACTATTTAAAGGACATGGTTTAGGGACTTATATGAATCCGTCTATTCTCCCCTTGCTATGGGTTAATTAGGAAGACTTGTATCATTAAATCATTACTATCTTTAAAATTTCTTACAATGGAAATTATGACTTTAGATAAGTAAATTGTAGATACTCCGTTAAACAACAGATCATTGCTGAATTTTAAATTCTAAATATCAACATGATACAGTGAGAGAAAAGATTGGGTACAGGGCGTATTGAAGAACAGAGAAAAGATTAACCTGATTCAAGAAGACAGAAAATAGCAATTGACGTTGCACTTAAATTCTTGGATATTGGATATCTGGGAAGCAAGCAAACCGATGAGAATTCCACAGGCGGGATGTACGGGAAAATAAGCTGTTGGATTAGAAGTGACGGTTATACTTAATATTGTGAATTCCGGTTGAGAAACCACACACAATAATAAATAGCAAAAACAGATATGGCGCTAGAAAATGTAAGTTACATTAAACGAAGTATACAAACTGGAACGCGGGTTAGTCAATTTAGGAATACTATTGGTAGAAATAAATATATACAGTCTTGAAGTGTAATAGTATGTCTGGGTGGCTATATGACCCGGCCAAAAAATGCCTGTCTATTTTTGCCCAGTTGTGCTTCTACCCTTCGGCGGAACCACGACTGGGTTATTGCTCTCTGCTCGGAAGCAGAGAACGCCCTCTACCCGAAGGCAGAGTGCTGACAGTGTCGCAGTTGCAGAGGCAAAGGCCAACTGACATTGCCGGCAACAACTATATTTAGTTGTCCCTCCCAGTAAGGGCAACATGTGACACATGGTCAGTTATAACTGGGCTTTCCGGGCTATATGGCCCGGCCAAAAAATACCTGTCTATTTTTCCCCAGTCGTGACGCTATCCTCCTTGTCACTACTGATTTTCTTGTTACAAGAACTGATTTTTTTTAAAAATATATACTTTAGAGTTGGATTTTTTTCTTTAATTTTCCAATTTTAAAACGCTCTTGTAGATTTGTTATTTGGTCGGTATAGTGTATACCCTGTAGAAGACCCTTCGGCGGAACCACGACTGGGTTATTGCTCTCTGTTCGGAAGCAGAGAACGCCCTCTACCCGAAGGCAGAGTGCTGACAGTGTCGCAGATGCAGAGGCAAATGCCAACTGACATTGCCGGCAACAACTATATTTAGTTGTCCCTCCCAGTAAGGGCAACATGTGACACATGGTCAGTTATAACTGGGCTTTCCGGGCTATATGGCCCGGCCAAAAAATACCTGTCTATTTTTCCCCAGTCGTGACGCTATCCTCCTTGTCACTACTGATTTTCTTGTTCCAAGAACTGATTTTTTTTTAAATATATACTTTAGAGTTGGATTTTTTTCTTTAATTTTCCAATTTTAAAACGCTCTTGTAGATTTGTTATTTGGTCGGTATAGTGTATACCCTGTAGAAGACCCTTCGGCGGAACCACGACTGGGTTATTGCTCTCTGTTCGGAAGCAGAGAACGCCCTCTACCCGAAGGCAGAGTGCTGACAGTGTCGCAGATGCAGAGGCAAATGCCAACTGACATTGCCGGCAACAACTACCGTTTTCTCTATAGGCAGGATTATATGTACACACAAGCGAGTCCATTATTATATACAAAACGGGATGAACCCGCAAAACTTAACAATTTCAACGGTAAAAGGGTGGGACCTAGATACCAATCTAGCAGCATGCTTAAATTCACATATACGGGGCACAAGGAAAAAGCTGATTAGAACTGTTGCCATTAAATTTTTTTTAGAAAAAACAGAAGGAAGCCACGTCACGTTCGTGAGAGTGTAACTGAAGTCGAGATGCAAAGTCAGGACCGATTATATTGCAGTTATTTCTTTGAATTTTATCGGGATATGAATTGCAGAGGCATCCGACCAGATATGGCAACATTATTCAATGCAGAGCAAATAAGAAACAGTTATTGAAAAGATAAAAAAAAACACAATTCGACTGGAACTTACTTTCTACACTCTTGAGCAAATTAACTGAATAAATTACTTTAGTTTCATTTATTTCACCATACGTTCAATTTTAGACCAACTGGAGTCGCAGGGTGTAATCGATTTCTGTTTTTACCACATATTAGGTAATTTTCAATGGTGTTCAGCAGTATTAATATTTTCTCTAGTGTATGAAAAAATTCGTTTAACCTTGACAAATATTGCGTTATCCGTAGTTTCATCAAATTTTTACTACATCCAGATACTATTGTCTCGACTGTCGATTAGTTGTTCTACGACCATTGTCTGCAATGGACGTTACTTCAGGGAAACGTACGAAAATTTGTAACGCTGCACGAACATAGTGGCAAACCTTACAGAGAGATCTCCGGATATTGTTGGTGTCAGCCTTTCAACTGTCAGTCGTATCAAGGCGAAGAAACAAACTTGATTCATCAGTTTAAACCTAAAGAAAAATACAGTCGGAAATAAAAACAACGCCAAGAGATTAAGGAAAGTGTGAAAGAGTATAAGCAGACATTATTTGTTTTGTTTCAATTAATTTGTAAATTTATAGAATACGAAGGTAATATGTATTCTTCCCAGTGGAGGTGAAATGGCTGATCTCAGCTATAAAATTTCAAACTCTTGTTTCTAAGAAATTTCGCCCGGCAGTTCCTTTGCCATGGAATTAGCGCTAGAGGAAAGAGAGGCTTGCGATGTTTCGTCTGTAAGGATTGAGCTCTAGGGCGCAAAACTATTCATTACCCCCAGGGCCACGTAGACGCTTTTAAGCTCTGTCACGACTGGAAAGTGAGAACTGCGCAGTTCCAACCTAGATATGGCAGCAATAATTAGCATTCATCGAATATTGTTCAAATGACTTGTACTTACGTATCAGATAAACAATTTGTGTATTAAGGAGATTTTCTTTCATATAAACTTTAACTGAAATATTTTCCCTTTAAGATAAACTCTCACCTTTATAAATATTGTGTAGAAAGTCGGTTGATCTTAAGATTTACGCCTAGCTACAAAAAATAATTAACAGTAAGAGTGTTTTATATTAAACCCATAAATATTTCGAGACTTTGCATTTTATACATGCATTACACTGATAGCTGAAATTAAGTACTGCTAGAGGCTTGAGGCAGCAAAAATGTGGTTTTACAGAACAATGTTGTGGATTCCATGAACAAAGCATGTGGACAATAATGAGGTGTTGGAAAGTATGCAAAGAAGAAGAAAACTCATATTAAATATCAGGAAGAGACAAATCAGTTTTCTCAGATACGTAATATAGAAAGAGGGCCTGGAGAGCATAATCCTCACAGGTCGCACAAAGAGAAGGAGATACATGGAAAGCAGCGTGAGACGTAGTTGTTAGGTCTGAGCAAATGGATGGTGGAGCCTGGCTTAGAAATGCCGTGCGAAAAAACTTTGAGAGCGACAGGAAACAGAGCCAAGTTGAAGTCCATGATCGCCTACGTCCTGAAAGAACACAGCACATGAAGAAGACGGTGAGGTGCTCGACTTGTACTGTAACAAAAATGTTTAAGTCAACTATACGAGAGTATATATAAACAGAACCGAGGCTCGTCTTTAAAATATAAAAATATTTTCATGGCACCTGCGCTGACGAAGTTTTTTTTCCTCATGAATTCACGATTCTAGGCCGAATCCTTTTACCGTTGAAATAATTAAATGCAACCCACTCTTCTACTTTAATAGTTTCTTTTCTCGCACTCCTCGCATTCGGATTTCTTTTCCGTTTAATTTTTTTTTTTCACTTCCGCTCTCCTGACAGTTGTCTTCCGGTGCAAATTTTGAATCCAGAATATAAATTTTTCTGACCACTGGCTAGAAAAAACAAACATCTCAAAATTCAACGCGTTCCTCCCTGCACTTGTTTGGAATTTTCAAATCCGAAACCAGCACCTGCGTGACCCAGCTCAAATACACTTCACGTTCAAAAATCTATACCGACCAAATAACAAATCTACAAGAGCGTTTGAAAATTAGAAAATTAAAGAAAAAAATCCAACTCTAAAGTATATATTTTTAAAAAAATCAGTTCTTGTAACAAGAAAATCAGTAGTGACAAGGAGGATAGCGTCACGGATTAAAAAATCGGAAAAACGTGTTCGAATTCCAGTCTAATTCTAATTCTAAGTATGAATCCATCTCTTCTACCCCCAGTTATGGGTAAATAGCAAGATCTTTGTTCTATAGCCTTGGTTGGCAACCAATCTACTACAGAAAAGTTTTCAAAAACGCCACCTCCCCCAGAGGATAAAGAGGTTTGAGTAAGGTCAACACACCTACCAGTAAAAAAGATGTTACAAAAGCATCAACGACAAACAACCAGCCCAAAACAGAGTGCGATACTAACGTGTCGATTGTCTATGCTTAACCCCAGGTATGAATCAATGCTTATAGCTCACATAGCTTCTGATCTTAATAGATTTGAGATGTTATAATTAGGAATTATGGATTAAATATTTTTAGAAAAAACTCTATCTTGAGGTTTTTCTCTCTATATTTTATGATATTTATTGCAGAATTAAATGTTAGTAAGTATTGTAATTCAGCAAATTGCTAGATCCTAGGCATAAAAGGAAATACTATACTTATCTATTTGTGAAGAAGAATAATAAAAAGAGAAGCATGTTTTGTCATGGGGAATCGGGATGGGTGTATGTGCATTGCGGTGCAGTGGTTATCGGCTCGGAACGAGAACTCGGGGAGCTGAGTTCAAATTCCAGTTGAATTTCTTGCATTTACTTACGCGCAAATACCCTTGAGAAAGGCATTAGTGCGTCTCTTCCCTCTAATTATAGGTTAAATATCAGAACAAATTGGGTTCTATCGGCAACCAGTCTACCTCAGAAAGTAATGGCAACCTACTGCGGGATAATCTTCTGCACAGTCAGTCATGTATCTTTCGAGATATGACCGCCCAAGAGTCTCTTATGTATGGCACTTAACTGACTGACTGTTAATATGACGTTGAGTACCGAAGATTTGTTTTTCCTTTGTATGAACTTAAACAGTCTTCTTCACATATTTTGACTCTTCAGCACATAGACGATCATAGCTATCAAAATTTTATGTCTTCGTAGCTGTAATTAAAACTTGTCTTTTTTATATTTTTCCAAACCGTTCCGTCATCCATACAGTCAGGCTCACTAATTACGTTATACCTTGTTTTCCCCTTTGCTTCAAGCTGAACTGCGAGTATCAGATTTTCCAAGCAATCTTTTCTCATTATGCTTCCTAGAAATTTTCTGCTGTCTCTTCTTCGTGTTAAGTATGCATTTAATTTTTGATTCCATTTTCACTTGAACCTTGTCGTTGCTCACATATTTGGTCCATGATATTCGCAGCATTCTTTCGAAGAACCACATTTCTGTTGCTCCAATATATTCTTTATTTCTGTGAAGATTATCCAACATTTACAGCCGCATATGAGCACAGATATCACAACAGTTTAGTAATCTTCCATTTATTTCTAAGAAAATGTTTCTGTTTCTTAGTACTCTGTTTATCTTTGGGAAAACATCATTGGATCTCGCAATGCACCTTCGAATTTTAATATCGCACTTTCTTTCCTCTGTTAAAACACTACTCAGATATTTAGTTTTTTTATTTGTTTGATTTTGGTATTTCCGAGTTGTAATTTGCAATTTGGATTCGTCCTTTTGCTGACAATAGTGCATTCTGTCTTCCTGTATTTGGTGTTTAGCCCTTTCTTCACGCTTTCTTTCATTTCCTTCCGTATGTGTTTTGTAGTTTTTTTTTCTTGTCTGCCATCAATGTTTTCTTTAAACAGTTGGTCATATCACTTAAAGGGTGAATCATTGTGAATCTCTATACTTGTTTACTTGATGGAAAGCACCGTGGCCAGGTAATGAGAGTTTAGTTTGAGTTTGAGTTTTTTTTAATGGCATATCCTTTGTTTTTGTTGTTGAATGGGAACACACCCTGCCATAAAAGTGATGCCAAGGTACTAATATAAGAGAACTAGTATAAATATTATAACACCAATTTCATAATATAGGGCCCGGCATATGCATTAAACCAACATTACGACACTGATAAATGTGTTAAGAAAAGCAGCAGGTAATCTTGAATATTTTTCTCTTAAAAAGCAGTTCCAGCAAGTGTAACCAAATTTGTGCCAAAAAGTTGGGGTTTTAAGTTATTTTTTTAAATATTTGGTTATAGTGAGAAGATTTAGTCAGATTTTTATGAACATTTTTTTTTACTCATTTTATTTTAGAAAACTGAAAATGTCTTCTAGTTTTGCATTCAAAAATGTTTTACTGAGATTTTTTTTCCTTCAAAAATGTTTTATGGTAAATGTTTTTCTTCAGAAATGTATTGTTGATAATATTTTTCCTTCAATAATGTATATATTTTTATAAAAGTATATATTTATACTTCCATAGTGTCTTGACCCCAGTTTGGGGGTTAACTATTTGCCCATAGCTGGGACCCTAACAGGTGCTACCACTCTGGGTCAGGGTGAACCTGGATACAACAGCAATTAAGAGGTGATTACATGCTCCTCACAACCTCCCAATCATAGGCCTTTCTGCCAGATGCAGTTTACCATCCTGACCAAGACCAGGTAATGAGAGTTTTTTTTTTTTAATTTTAGTGACGAGGTATCCAAAGCGATTTCAGAATGACATACATATGTTTGAGAACAGCCAAATTATAAACTCACCAAAGAAATTGGGTTACACCGGCTGGAACTGCTTTTTAAGAGAAATAATATTCAACATTTTCTGCTGCTTTTCTTAATACATTTATCAGTATCGTAATGTTGGTTTAATGCATATGCCGGGCACTATATTATGAAATTGTTGTTATGATATTTATACTAGTTTTCTTATATTAGTAACTTGGCATCACTTTTATGGCAGGGTGTGTTCTCATTCAACAACAAAAACAAAGGATATTGAGAAAGTTCTTCGGAGTTCATGAGGTTTGTTTCACTCAATCTCTGCGGTAAATATGTTGCTATTTTAGGCAAGTATGCAAATATATCTAATCAACAGAGCTATACGAATATATTAAAGAATCTATAATTACTGTAAAAATAACTTTGAAGAAAGTTAATATTACAAACAACTACAGACCAATGATATGCATACCTACGAGTCAAAGAGGAAAAGCATTTATCAAGTATAATGTGTTGTCTGTGTAATTAATATTTATCACGAAATAGGGGATAATGTAACTGAAGGACAGCATGCTGAAAAAAAGAAGTTGTGCAGTACTTCGACGAAATATTTTTCATTGTTAGTTTATATGCAAACTGAACGAGTTTAAGTTTGGCAATTTTTATAAAATTAGACAGAGCAAAAATTTTAAGAGATGTTAATATGTGAATTAATTAGTTTGATATGTACTTACAAATACACTTGGGCTTGAAAATACCTTCTGAATCTTTCGAAGATTTAACGCGTATTTGCAAAGAATTTTATATTAAGTAATAGAAATACAAATACTTCTCTGAAAGCTGTGGGTTATTTATACTTGAGTTAAAATAAGTCATTTTTTACGTGAGGCAATAGTAACTATAATAGATTATGTAAACTATACTGGTATCTATAGATAACATTTCCAATAGATAATACATATTATATTACACATATTGTCAATTCTTCAGTGATATACATACCATGAAGCTTACAATAATGAATAGTGTAATGCATAAAAAAGAGTCAACTATAACAAGAAAGTATACAGGGTCAGGTGTGAGTGAGTAATTTTTGCCTCTGGGCATTATAAATTACCGATGATTATCTGTTTAATAAATTTTAAACATATTTTATAATAGTCTCAAGTATAATAAAGACGAATATACACACGGAATCAAATATATTCGTGATATATTTGTAATCACAAATTTGTAAACGCGCACAGTTGTATAAATGGCTTCAAGTTTCTTGCTACATATTTAGAGGTCGTTCGTAAAATTCAATTAAGAAACTGGCCTCTCTTTTTCGGGCATTTACCAACCAACGTAAAACAGGTTACTTTTACCTTTTCGATAAAAACTTTTTTTGGCAAATGTTCTGATGAACGTAAGCGCAGTGCTAGACTGTACAAGGATGTGCGTTGTGGTGCAGTGGATATCGGCTCGGAACTAGATACCGGGTAGCCGAGTTCGAATATCAGTTAAATTCGTTGCATTCAGTTACTGGCAAACGCCCTTGGGAAAGGTATTAATCCGTCTCTTCTCCCTCCAGTGAGAATAGCAGAATAGATTGTGTTCTACTGCATTGGTTTTCAACTAGTTTACAGCAGAAAGTAATGGCAACCTACTTGTTATGTCGCCAAGTATAAATGAATAACTCAACAACAGAATCAGAATATAAGTTGTATTCCGCGGAAAGACGGTTAGTATGTACTGAAGTGATTAGTAGTATCTACAATAGAAAGATACAAGAGTCCAATCCGACGTAAGACGTGTGAATACGTGATTACTTCCGGTACGCCACCGGAAGTGTGACTAACTCTTCACTGACTCGAACTGACGCTTCAGTAACTCATTAGAGACCCTCCAGCGACTCTCTACGACTCCTCTTGTAGAGAATCCACCATTGCTATATATAGCAATGGGAACAGTCCATTTGAGACATGATTGCCCAAGCGTGTATCACGAATGCTACTTAATTGACTAGACTGGCGGAAAGATGTCATCTTTTACGCTCGAAATGACTAAATGTAACAATAAATTCTATGCTAAAAGTTTCTTTTCTCTTCGCCTGTAGAAATATCTTCTAGTCTCTGGCTTTCCAGTTAACTTTGATCTTTAAAATTTAGATGCAATGTCAATTGTTATCTGCCGTCTTCATAACCCATTAGTATCCATTTTTACCATATCTCAGCAATTCCTACAGTTTTCATATATATATTTGGTTAGTCATAAAGATGAAGTGTCTTTCAAATATACTATCCACTTTTTGCTATAGACCCAAGTATAAACACGTCGAATATTTATCTGTCGACTCAAACACAAAGACTTCTTCTTATTCTATGTGCCTTGTTCTTTCGGGACGTAGACGATGATGAGCTTCCACGTCTCCCTATCCCTGGTGGCTCTTAGCACGCTCTTTCCTGTTACACCAGGTAACCCCCGTTCTGCCATCCACCAGCGAAGGCCAGTCACACGCTGTTTTCCTCTGCCTCTTTATCCATCAATCTGGCCTGTTAGTATCAAGTTCTCCAAGCTCTCCTTCCTCAATGCATATCTCAGGAAAATTAGCTGTCTTTTCCTGATGCTCAGTCTTAATTTCCCTTTTGTTTCCTTCCTTTCCAAAATCGTCTCATTATTCACATGCCCGATCCATGACATGCGCAGTATCCTTCTGTAGAAGCACATTTCAGTTGCTTCAAGTTTTTCCTTCATCTTTAATGATATAGTCCAGCCTTCTCTTCCATATTAAAGAACTAACATATACTACCCATGCTTGATTATGGAACCAATTACGATAACGTGTTTCGCTATGTCATACATTTTTAGCCATTTTTCATTTGTTTGTAATATTCGTGTTTAATGCTCTGTATACTGTATTCATCTTCATAAAATTGTCGTGTCTTTTTTATCATCTCAATAATTTCCCTCTCGTCATTCACTTTTCTGTTCATCTCTCTCTTTCCTTAGGATAATCTCGTTTAATGAAGTCAGTAAGACTTCCATTATATTGTACTACTTTGACTTTCCGGTCACATCTATGCTATTATATTTGATTTTAACTCGGTCGGCGCACATCTGTTTGCAAGTTTAGTTGTTCTTGAGTGTGCCGTGTTGTAGTTTACGCGTTGGCTACGGTTTGCTTTTTTTCTTCAATTTGCGCAATTTTAGTCTGAAAATTATCCATTTCTACAGTTGGCATGTGTATAAGATTTACAACGTAGAACTGAATTTCTGGATATGTTATTGACTATTATCAAGTCGATCTATTTTGCACAGTATTATACGAGAAATGCAGATGAAGAAGCGTTCATTTTTTATTAATAAAATGTAGAAATAATTTAATAGTACTTTTGTTCAACGTGATTTATTTAAGAAAATATCTATTTAATAAATCTCATCACAAGCAAGACGATAAAGCCACTAGAAAGCAAAAGGGTTACTAAGAGTAAAAAAAATCATTATTGAGCAGAGAGAGGGTAATAAATAGCAAGGTTCAAAGAACAGTAGATGAGGAACGACATTGATTTTAAATGTTTGAAGCAAGAAACCGAAGACTGTTCCACAAACGAAGGACAAGAGAAGAAATTATTAGCATATAAGTTACGGCTACATCTCATTTCAACTTCAAGATGACCATCTGATAATCTAGTCACTTAGTTAACTGCCGTACCTGTTACACGCTTGGGCGATCATGTCTCGAAAGAGACATGAATGACTAAGCAGAAGATTTTACTGTAGTAGCTTGCCATTACTTTCTACAGTAGACTGGCTCCCAACCAAACCATTAAAACCCAATTTATCCTGCTATTCAACCTATAACTGGAGGGAGAAGAGCTTGATTAAAACTTACCCAAGGGTATTTGTGCATAGGTAAAGGAAATGAATTCGACTGGAATTCGAACGTGGCTCTCCGCCAATCTAGTACTGAAATTAAATGCATGAAGTCTAGGTACCACAGATGAAAGATCAAATGAAAATAATTATAGAAACAACACAAGGAATCTAACTTACGTCAGTGGGAAAAAAACCCTAGCCGAGATGACATATATTGAATTATTCATTTTCTACGAGTTATCAACCCTTTGCACGTTATTTTAAGCCAAAAACATATTTTCATTTTATAAGATTTATTCACATACTAATGGTTCAACGATACAGGTCTTACAGTTTAAAACATATATGGAGGGAAAAATTGGATTTATCCTTTTATAAAATTTTTTATTAATTTATTAATGATTTAATGACACAAGTCTTATTAATAAACCCATATATGATGGGAAATGACTTTTGCCTTCATGAGAATCTTTTCAGATATTAATTATTTTAATGACACTAATTAACACACATAAGGGCAAAAGTTGTAGATCCATACAATGTTATTTGCTAGTAAATAAATATAAAGAACCCAACTGAAGTTAGAACTCGACTATTTATTTAAAAATTCGGAATTATTATTCATTGCACCCACCTCACATATAATCTGTTATTCCTCAACGGCTATTCTTCAAGATCCTGACAAGGCTTGGCATTGATTAAATTCTATGTTTGTAGGAGAACATGTGTTAGAACGTGATGTAGATATAAGCTTCAAGATTCCAGATCAGAACGAAAACACTACCGATTATTCTTTCGATGTTGTCAAGAATATCGAGAAGTAAAAGAGAATATGCAGCAGCAATTGTCAATGTATATACGAATGAATGATTTCTAGATATACAAGAGAGATTCTTGCGATGAATATTCCAGAACTAATAACAATGATGCAACTCATTTAACCGTGGTTACACTTTTTCTTCATTCTCTCGAGGCGGTTTCACTTATTGGTTTCACGTATTCATAGCATTTCTAGAATTTCAACAAAGGTTCTGAATTCGAACCTTAAACATTAAACACAGACATATCAAATATGGCACTTGATGTAATTACATTGAAATAGATCTCAATGTAACTGAGAAAAAAATTCCGTTACAGTTGCTTGAAGTTTCAGCAGAGACCAATCGCCTGTTAGAAATAAAGATAATAAGCTAATTATTTTGACGTGCAATTTAGTAAATCCGCCATTTTCTAACACTTCCAGGTGTTCGCCAACATTCGCCAGAGGGCGCTCGTCCAAAACTGTAATTTGATCGCAGCCTAACTTTATTCTTCTACTCGTGCTTTTAAGACGTCGGCTCTGGTGGCTTGTGCTAATGCACCCTTTTAAAAAAGTCCACATAAAAGGTTTAAATAATAAAATGAGGCAAGACATTCCATGGTGCAAATCAAATATGCCAATGAAAAAAAAAACATTTATGAAGAGACAGGTTATCGCACTACACACACACACTCACTCACATAATACGAAAACGCACACACCTACACACACATATAGGCATGAAAATGTAAGAATGCATTGTTCGTATTTCAGAAACACATTAATTTTAAATCTAGGATATATGTTCTCTAACTGTACACTAAATTCGCAGTTGCTTATTCACACGCACATTCTCAGATACACACTGACATACACAAAAATAGTGACACATACAAACGGAATAACATATATATATATATATATATATATATATATATATATATATTCTAAACATATACTGTTAAATATAAGAGACAATGAATGTTTATTATGTTTAATCATGCGCTGTTCTAAACATGTATTTTGGCTTTAATTTCAGGTGAAAATAAAGACGAAAATTATCCAGCATTTGGATATCTTTTTATTCTGCTGGTTCTAAGATTTCGGCTCACATAAGCTATCTTCGGAGAGGTTACAGGTACGTTAATATAATTCTCTGAAGTTAAGTCATGTGAGCCGAAAGCTTAGAACCACCATAATAAAAAATATCAAATATTGGACATTTTTTCTTATATCCACCTGAAATTAAAGTTATCCGTTACACTTAACATACATCCGTTTTCAGCACCTCGTATTCTGAAGTGGTTACCCATCTACGCACTGTCCAGCCTCAATGTTGCTTAACTTCGGAGATCATAGAAAAACCTGTATTTAACGTGATGTGTGTAAGCCAAGAGAGAGAGAGAGAGAGAGAGAGAGAGAGAGAGAGAGAGGGAAGAAAGAGAGAGATAGAGAGTCAAACAGACAGTGAAATGTCAGTGTGTGTGTTTGTGTGTGTCTGCTCTGTCGGAGAGGTCTAGAATAAACTCACCCAATCAAGTAAATGCTTGAGCATTCAGATATACATAATCAGTATTTACCTAGTCACGAACCAAGCAAATACTTACAGACTATAATATAAACGACTGATATTTATTTATCCCTGAACCGATATATGCTTAGAGGCTCAAATATAATAGGAAAGGACTGATATCGATATTAAATAGCTCAAAATGAGATGAAGCTTCCTGAAAACAAAAACCCAACTCTTGCATAAGGAGACTGAAAGAAATGTATACAGACTTGTTAAGGTCGGACAGCCAAATTTATGAAGAGAAACCGGTATTTAACCTTCTCCTCGACCGTGAGGTGAGTTGTGACACAAGGTAGGGTTTCAACGCGGGGACCTGATCACATGCACTGGTTAAAATTTACCGAGACCCCGCATACAGGATTACTGGGTATGAAGCTTGTCTTAGCTGGTCGCACCTTTCAGCCAAAATGCCGAGAAGAAAAAGAGAATTCTTATTTAATGGCTTTCTTTAAATGTATAGACAAAATGTAAGAGAAAATCTAAACTTATTTATAAATGGAACTTTGTCTGTGAGTTTATGTGTGTGTGTGTGTCTGTTACCTATATACTCCGAAACGGCTGAACCGAGTTTCTTGAAAATTTACACAGTTGTACCAAAAGCATCTGCGAGTGTTCTTAGCAAGGTTTTGTGTCGAGGTAGCCCCGATAAATATCGAAAATTGATAATCGAAAAAAATCGGCTTATAGAAGCAGTGGTCTGATTTTAATTATATGTGATACAATCATAGACAAAAATATAAGAAACAATATTCAGAATTTTCAAGGTTGCAATTCTTAAAATAGTGCAGAAATCGATAATATATATATATATATATATATATATATATATATATATAAAGGCAAGATGTTTGTGTTTGTGTCTGTTTATCCGCCTGTATGTCTGTATTTTTTCAGCCCTTTTATTTTAGTTTTTGCTTCGGGTTTGGATCTAGTAGTTATAATTGTATTTCTTAGTTTCAGCCATGATACCTTTTATTCAGAGGACTTATTTAGCCTTCAAAATTCAGTTTACGACGAAAAAAAGTTATTTGATATCGATTCCCGGAAATCAAAATTTGACTTACATCCATTGATTTTTCTTTCAGTCTACGGTTTCACTTTAACTGGAAACAATTATTGTTTTTTAGTCTTTCGTGCCAACGTCCAAAGAGTCTGAGCTCCAGAACCACGGGCTATACTGCTAGTCATATATAATTCTAATGTACCAGAACTAAGATTGAAGAGAATTAATGTAGGCTTATAAAATTGTTACACTTTCTAAAACAAGAAAAGACTCAATTAATACAAGAGAAAATAATAAGCTAAAACTTTAAGAAAGTTACTCAATCATCGGTAATGACTGCCACAAATAATAAATAAGAGAAACTAAAATAAATTTATATAAAATATTATGAGAACGGTAAAGGGATATTTGAAAATCAGCACAATCATTACATTAGCTGTTCACCGTAATAATTCTGAACATGATTTCGACATAATAAATAATACATTATTTAAAAGAGAAAGCAATTTCCTAAGACGAAAGTGTGTAGAATGTGTTTTAATCTGTTGATCAACTGCAGGAAATTTGCATCCAGCTTCTTACAGTATTTTGTCTTTCTTTGTAGATTTTCTATAGATGAGTGATAAGAAAACGAAATTGGCTAAACTATATACCTTAAAACATATAAAAATAACTGCATTTAAAAGTTTAAAATTACAAAGCCTATAATTTGTATGTATAGTTACACCAAAATAAATATGACTTTAATCCGATGAAATTCTCGCGAACGAAATGGGACCCAAGAAGAAAATTCCATTTTATCATAAATGTTTCTAACACAGAATACGTACACTACCCACATCACATAATTGAGTGCTTAGATTATTTAAAAAATAAATATTAGTAATTCACATATAACATTACAATTAAAAATCTTAAAAGAAAAATTTAAAATATAAAATATAGAGTTTAATATTTAAAAAAAACAAAAATACAAACTTTTAAAATATTAAAACTTATAGTTATAGATCGAAACATTAGTTACATTGCTGGAACTGTTATCCTCATTTCAATAATATAGAAGACGTTTCAGCCGCTGCACGCTCCGACGTTTTCACATGTTTACTTAGAAGCAAAACACAATTTATTCTTGATAATGGCTACAAGTATAGACGAAAGCGCTCAAAAGTACAAAAGCTCTGGACAATTCTTATATAATTTGAGTTCCGAGAAGAAAGAAAATCAAACGAACACATGAAAAATTATATAAAAAAAACTTGATGATAATAAATGAAATATATATATATATATATATATATTAAAAAGTGAAAGAACGCGCAGATTAAAAACCCACTGTTCAAGCATTTGCTTTTATAATGAGTGCTTCATACAGAGTAAATATTAATAGTGTAAATTTGTTAATATAATGCTTTATAAAAGTACAATATCACAACATAAAAGTTTTACTGTTTCAGAACAAAACTGTTTCTCTTAAATATCCATGGATACATAATTCTCAATTTGGATTGAACAATGCTGACACACCTAAGGCGTTTTCTTAAACTACCAACCCCTAATTTTCTAAATAACCATTTCATCTTATATTTTAAAAATAAATTTATTTTCACATTTTACCTGAAGAGGGAGAGTTTTTTCTGAAACATGTAAAGTTATGTGGAGTTTTATTATGCTATTATAAAACATTGTAATAAAAACATTACAATGTATATATATATATATATATATATATATATATATATATATATATTATATTTTAGAACATGTACAAATTACAATCTACTACATAGTTTACATTTTTTTCGACACTGAAATGTCAATATCTCATCAGTTAGTAAAAGCTATTTTTTGAAGGGAGATGAAAAATTCGCTTCTTTATTTTGGTAGATTTTATGTGCGAGGTGAAGTGGGTAGAGAAAATAGGAGATCAGAATTGGGGATTGTAAAATAGACATTGAACAAAAAGAAAAAAATTGGGAGAAGAGAGGTGGTTAAAGGACATAGTGCAAAAGTTCAGAGAAAGGCTCCAAGTTTAACAGTAGAAAATAAAGTATGGTCATATATATATATCAGAAAAACTAAGGCAGACAGTTTATTTCATGGTAAATCGGAAGTGTGGCCTATTCAAGGCGAACCATCATCAGCAAAATTTTATTTAAAAGGATGTTAGCATAACCTCATCCATTATTTATATTTAGTCGTATAGTAATATACCATAATTAAAAATTTATATTTTAGGAGTAACGTAAAATTACCTTATCTAATAGTTATATTGAGGCGTATCGTAAGATAACCTTACCTAATATTTACAGTTGGGCGGATGTTTACATTTTTATCCAAAAATTATATTTAAGTCTATAATAACATAACATTCTTCGATATTTTATTTTAGTTTTTGCTTCGGGTTTGGCTCAAAGTAGGTATAATTGTAGTTCTTAGTCTCAGCCATGATACTATACTCAGAGGACTTATTTAGCCTTCAAAATTCAGTTTACGACGAAAAAACTTATTTGATATCGATACCAGGAAATCAAAATTTGACTTTCATCCATTCATTTTTCTTTCAGTCTACGGTTTCGTTTTAACTGGAAACAACTATTGCTTTTTAGACTTTCGTGCCAACGTCCAAAGTGTCTAAGCTCCAGTATTAGTTTTAAAGCTTTCCTTACACCCGAGAAATGCCGGGCTATACTACTAGTAAGAAAATAAGAGCATGCGCTGACTTTTCAACAGGATCGAATGAATGTCTAAAAGACCACAGCTATCAGCTTCTACACCGGAAAAAAATTTTTCAAAGTTGAATGGAGTCAAAAAATTTTCTCTAAAATTGATTTATCCGAATCATATTTGCAAGTCAAAGTCGAGGAAGAATGTACAAAATATCTAGCTATTAATACGCATAGAGTGGTATATACCTTAAAACGTTTGCCTTTCGGGCTGAAATTAGCACCGTCTTTATTTCAACAAATTTTGGATACTATGATGCTGGCAGTCTAGAATTTGCATTGGAATACTTAGATGGCATATTAATAAAGAGCGAAAATTTAGAAGAACACAAAAGAATCATATTCGAGAGGTATTCAAGAGAATAAATACAGATTTAAAAAGGGGGCTAGAAAAATGCGAATTTTGCATGAACAACATTGAATATTTAGGTCGGATAATTTATCATAAAAGAAGAAAACCTAATCCAAATAGAACAGAACAGAAGCTATAAGAAAAATGCCTGTACTTAGCAACAGAAAATAGGTAGTCGTGGAGCGCCATGATCACTGACATTCGGAAGAGACACATCATATAAATGAATATTCTATGAGTATGAGTGTGTATTGCATTGTATACATAAAAAAAATGTTCAGTTGTAAAATAAATTTTGGTACTCGATAGTTGGAAAAAGGTCAGGTGTAAGGGCGATTAGAGCTCATGCCTTTTCGAGCTGAATTAAAGAAGTGTAAATATAAACGTTAAAATCGTTGCATTCACTTACGTGAAAATACCATTGGGAAAGGTATTCGTCTCTTCCCTCCAATTATGGCTTAAATAACAGAACAGATTGGGTTCTATAGCCTTGGCTGGCAACCAATCTACTGCGGAATAATCTTTTGCTCAGTCTACGTATTCCTGTTTATTTCCTGAATCTGTCAGCGGTAATAAAAAACCTAACGGGTGTTGGGATGTGCGTTGTGGTGCAGTGGATATCGCTCGGAACGACAAATCGAGGAGTCGAGTTCGAATTCCAGTTGAATTCCTTCCATTCACTTACGCGCAAATACACTTGTGAAAGGTATTAATATGTCACTTCCCTCCGGTTTTGGGTCAAATAACGGGACAAATTGGGTTCTATATCCTTATCTGGCAACCAGTCTACCTCAGAAAGTAATGGCAACCTACTGCGGGATAATATTTTGCTCAGTCATTTATATCTCTTTCGAGACATGATCGCCTAAGCGTGTATCATGGATCGCACTTCAGTCAGTTAAGTGCAATACGTGAAACACGCTTGGCGGATCATGTCTCGAAAGAGACATGAGTGACTGGGCAGATTATCGCGCAGTAGTTTGCCATTGCTTTCTACGGTAGATTGGTTGCCAGCAAAGGCTATAGAACCCAATCTGTCCTGTTATTTAACTCATAACTGGAAGGAAGAGACAGATTAATACCTTTCCCAAGGATATTAGCGCGTAAGTGAATGTAATGAATTCAACTGGAATTTGAACTCGGCTTCCCGATTTATTGTTCTGAGACGATATTCACTGCACCACAAGATGGCACTTAACTGACTGAAACATAAACAACTTCAGCCGTCTTTCGAAACCGACCTGCTGATTTCATTTGCATTTTTCTCAAACATTATGCAGTTCTCGCTCTTCCCACGTATTTTATTGCAGAAAACGTATCTAAACGTATGAATATAAAATCATTTATGCCAAGATATATATAAAGAAAAGTGTATATATCTTAATCAATACAAATATCCACAGAATACGTCATAGCGTCAGTGAAATGTAATTACACTTGCCGGTGCTCCTCAGTTAATAGGAACTGTCAATATTGGTTTTCAGCAAATAAATCGATTCTTTCTCCTTGCTTTTAAACGGCTGACCGCAAAATTGAATTCGACAAATATCGAAATCTATCAATGAAATAAAGATGATTTCATACATTTTGATGTTTGCTTTTGCGTCGATATTTTTTCTTTTAAATACCGCTTTCTTCTCTAACACTAATACATGAATTGCGTCTTTCATGGTCCGAGTCTCAAATATCATTTAGAAAGATAAGCAAATATTAGCCTAAATGAAGAGCTTTTTAATTCGAATAAGCCAGAATACAAGCGTATTTGTTTTCTATGACATCAGCAATACACACCCACTTTTTATACTGTCGCCCCCTACAGCTATCTCTACGTTGATGCAATTTTACTGTCTGTCGATTAAGTATAGGATACACTTGATGTTTACTAAGTAATTCTCATTCAGGGCCTCAACAGTGGGTCATTTGGTGAAGATTGAGCTCTTGCCATTAATAATAGTCAACGAGAATTACTTTGCAAAACGTAGGCGCCCAACATAGGGATAGTGATTTTATAAACATAGATTGGATGTGGTATAATGCCAAAAGTATAAGACACCCAGTGAGGTTCGAACTCACTACTCAGTCTTAATTGTTTTAGAGACTTGATTTTAAGTTCCACTTGGATGTAGCAGAAGGGTCGAAAGAATTGTGTACACAGTGAGGATCAAACTCCCTACTCAGTTGTAATAAGTTCAAGCGAGACAAGCTTGCTAACCATTACAACACGTCGAGGTGCACTTTGATTTACTAAGCGCACCCAGTGAAGATTAAACTCACTTTTCAGGTGAAATCGGCTCTAGCAAGACAAACTTGCTAACTTTTACACCACGGCGAGGTGAACAATGATATTTTTTAAGTTTAGCTTTTATATGTTACAAGGCCGAACACCTGGGGCACTCAACTCACCACTTAAAATTAATTAATTTAGCGAAACAAACTTGCTAACCATTACAAAACATCGAAGTGTCCTAACATTTATAGATAGTTCATTTTTCAGTTTAGATGTGGCACAAGGCCGAATATATTGAGTACCCAGCGAAGACTGAAATCACTCAGTTAGTTAAGTGTCATACATGATAGACGCTTTGGGCGATCATGTCTCGAAAGAGACATGACTGACTGTGCAGAAGATTATCCCACAATAGGTTGCCATTACTTTCTGCGGTAGACTGGTTGCCAGCCAAGGCTATAGAACCCAATTTGTCCTGTTATTAAACCCATAAGTGTAAGAAAGAGACGGAATAATACATTTCCCAAGTGTATTCGCGCGTAAATGAATGCAAGGAATTCAACTGGAATTCGAACTCGGCTCCCCGATTTCTTGTTCCGAGCTGATCTCCACTTCACCACAACGCACATCCATTGAACTCACTATCAGTTGTAATAGATTCTCTCGAGTGAAGTTTACTATTACACCTCATCGATGCCCTAACATTTATAGATATCAGTCAGTTGAGTGTCGTACTTGATACACGTTTGGGTGATCATATCTCGAAAGAGACAGGACTGACTGGGCAGTAGGTATATGGGCTCCGAATATAACAACTTATTTTAAATACGATGATTAAAGTCTTTACCAATTAATAATAAGCATGGTCATAATAAGTTAACCTATTCATTTGGGAAATTTTCTGTATCCTCACGGCTGGTGATACTTTTTCCATATCCTTTAAATGTCTTGCCTGTTTAGAACGTAGATTATCATGGCTCTCCACATCGCCCTGTTGTTGTCTTTACTATATTTTGTTTTGTTATTTCTCCTAAATCCTGCTCTATCCATTTGCTTAAGCTGATCATATATGCCGCGCGCTTCTCACTCCACGTCACTCTTTCCTGTGAGTATCAGATTTTCTAAGCCTTCCTTTCTCATCACGTGTCCCAGGAATTTCAACAGTCTATTCCTGATGTCAAATATAAGATTTTTTGTTTCCAATCTCTCCAAAACTTCTTCGTTGCTCACATGTTTGGTCCCTGGCATTCTCATCATCCTTCAGTAGAACCACGTTTCAGTTGTTTCACATATTCCTTTCATGGCTGATGATGTTTTCCAGCATTCGATGCCATATTGAAGGGCAGATATCATATAACAGCCCAGCAGTCTTTTATTTGTTTTTAAAGAAATTCTCTCTCAATATTCTGCTTAGCTTTTGGAAGGAGTCCTTAACCATACAAATAGGCTTTCGGGTCTCAATGTCACATTTTTCGTCATCTGTTAGAATACTTCCCAGGTATTCAAATTTATGTTTCTACTTAATTTTAGTACCCCGGATCTGTAATTAACATTTTTGATTCCATTTTATGCTGATGAACATTCATCTTTCTTGTAGTTTTTGTCTATTCTCCTCTTCCTGCTCCTCTTCACCCCATTCTGTAGTAGATCTTGTAATTTTCATTAAGTGTATGCTATTAGAACTGTATCATCCTTATATTCTTAAAATTGTGGCCGACAATGATGAATCTTAGAATTGTCTCGCTGTATATGTTGAATAAATCCGGTGTGAAGACATATCACTGTTTTACACTCTTTTCTATTTTTGTATAACTGCTGAACTAATTTTCTGTCCGTATGAAGGCGGGTTTTCTGCCAATAAAGGTTCTTGATTATTCTAATGTCTTTCCAGAATGTCTTTCCAGAATATGTCAAAGTTGCCGAGCAGATGTAAGAGATATCTGTAAGGTACTTTGTCGAATACCTTTGCGTAGTCTATAGAACACAGGTACACGCACTTCTGTATTTGTAGTGTTTTCTCTGACAACATCCCAAGAGTTAGTGCTGTCGTGAACAGGTTGACACCATTAAAACTCTTCCTTGTCATTTTCAGCGAACAGTAGTCTTTTTTATGCCCGGTGTGTCTGTGTTTTTCCGTCATCTATTATAATACTTCCCAGGTATTCAAATTTATGTTTCTGCTTGATTTTAGTACCCCGGATCTGTAATTAACATTTTTGGTTCCATTTTATGCTGATAAACATGCATTCATCTTTCTTGTAGTTTTTGTCTATTCTCCTCTTCCTGCTCCTCTTCGCCCCATTCAGTAGTAGATCTTGTAATTTTCATTAAGTGTATGCTATTAGAACTGTATCATCCTTATATCTTATATTCTTAAAATTGTGGCCGACAATGATGAATCTTAGAATTGTCTCGCTGTATATGTTGAATAAATCCGGTGTGAAGACATATCACTGTTTTACACTTTTTTCTATTTTTGTATAACTGCTGAACTAATTTTCTGTCCGTATGCAGGCGGGTCTTCTGCTAGGATAGATTCTTGATTATTCTCAAGTCTTTCCCGAATATTTTAAGGTTGCTGAGCAGCTCTAACAGATATTTGTGGCGAACGTTGTCAAACGACTTTGCATAGTCTACAAAACACAGGTACACATCTTTCTGCATTTATATTACTCTCTATGATAACATTCTGAGCATGAATATTGTGTTTCATCTTCGTCTTTGACAAATCTACACTGTTCTTGTTTTATCTCTGACCTGATTCTGCTGCGACGTCTGTTCATCAGAATCCGGAAGATGAGTTTTGTTATGCGGCTCATTAAGTTGATTGTTCAGTGGAGTTCAAAACCGATTGCGCCTTGTTTCTTAGGTAGTGCTGTGAAAGTCGACCTTCGGATCGCAGTGTCGCACATTTCGCCCTCTGTTAGAACCCTTCACAGGGATTTAAATTTGTGTAACTACTTGATTTTAGTATCCCTGACCTGTAATTGGTATGCATTAGTTTTCTTGGAGTTTATGTTTAGTCATTTTTTCTTGCTTCCTTTCGGTTTTACAGATTCCTATCGTGTCTGCTATCAGCACTGTGTCATCTGTATATCGCACATTGTTGAAAATATGGCCGCTAATGATGAGTCCTGGTAGGAGTATTAGTTCTTTGGGAATTGTCTCGCTGTATATGTTGAATAAATCCGGTGTGAATATATATCACTCTTTTACACTCTTTTCTATTTTTGTATAACTGCTGAACTAATTTTCTGTCTGTATGAAGGCGAGTTTTCTGCCAATAAAGTTTCTTGATTATTCTGATGTCTTTCCAGAATGTCTTTCCAGAATATGTCAAAGTTGCCGAGCAGATGTAAGAGATATCTGTAAGGTACTTTGTCGAATACCTTTGCGTAGTCTATAGAACACAAGTATACGCACTTCTGTGTTTGTAGTGTTTTCTCTGACAACATCCCAAGAGTATCGGTTAGTGCTGTCGTGAACAGGTTGACACCATTAAAACTCTTCCTTGTCATTTTCAGCGAACAGTAGTCTTTTTTTATGCTCGGTGTGTCTGTAATTTTTTTTTTCTGTTGCCGGAATTTGTTTACGAAGCTTTTTCTTTCCTTGTTAAAATTTTTTTGAAAGAGAAAATGATGAAAATAACAACTAAATTACGGTATACACCTTCGTTTCTTGAAATTATCTTTTATTGTGTCTCGCAAAATATGTTCCTCCTCGTAACTTTTTCTCATCGATGACACTGCTGATGAAAAGTTTCGAACCTGGCTCCAGTCACTTGAATCTGGTCTAGTCTACTGACGCTCTGTTTTTCGAAATAGGTGTTTAAGTGTTCGTTCAACACTGTGATAACCGCATGCCTCTCGATTCCAATCTTTTATTTGTGTAGCAATAAAAATGGTGGATACATACCTTGCTTTATTGAGAGTCCTTGTATATTTTAAAGTTAAATTATATGTCACTAAAGTATGTTATAGCGATGGTGAAATAAATTTTATATTCTACTATGAATGTTTTTTTCGTAATGAGTAAATACATATTTTCTCATTTTCCGGTTTAAAATATTTTAATTTAGGCTAAATCTTTTCTTTTCCATTAAAAGTAAACATTTTGAACTGCATTTAAAATAAAACTCTGTCTGGCTTTAGATTTTTCACTCATTATTGTTCATATATTTTTTCATTTTATTTTATTGTTTATTTATATGAAGCTGTAAAACGAAGACGCAACATAGCATTTAAGACTATCTTAAGTAATATTAATTCGGTCTTCCAATCGGATAAACGAAATATTTTTTGTTTTAGTTTTTTTTTTGTATTTTTTTATTTTTATTTTTTAATTTACCAGAGACGTGTAATGAGAAAGTACGCTTTCACTTCAATATATTTGTAATCTAGATCTTTTTTGTTTTGTTTTGTTTTCTAACAGGGTTTTTGTTCTTTTCTCCGGCAATATTTATAGGGTTGGAAAGGAAAATAGTTCCCTCTGAGTTGAAATTAATTTGGATATTTATTCGTTTTTACTTTTCTTATCGATTCAATAGATTCTCAGAATATTCTGTTACCATATTTGAAGCAATTATGCCGTTGTTTTTTTTTTCTATTTTCAGCTAGAATTTGGGTAAAAAATATAAATAGGAAAATTATCTAGAATCGCAAAATATTTTTTAGTTTGCCAAAATAAATGCAAACTTTATTTTTTTTTTAATTAAGAAATTCTGTTAGATGACACACCAGGATTTGTTATTGGAGGCCACAACCTGAACAACATAAGATATGCGGACGATACAGTACTGATTGCGGACACGGAAAGGAAACTGCAAGATCTCATACAGAAAGTAGCAGTGGAGAGTGACAAGAAGGGACTACACATAAACTTTAAGAAAACTGAGTGCATGGTCATCAGCAAAAGATACAACCCAAAATGCCAAATACAGGTAGGGGATAACAGAATCAAACAAGTCCAAGAATTTAAGTACCTAGGAAGTGTTCTAACAGGAGATGGAAAGTGCGACACGGAGATCCGAAGGCGAATTGGCATGGCAAAGGACGCGTTCCAGAAGATGAGCAAAATACTAACACACAGGAAAATCTCAATAGAAACGAAGAAAAGAGTGCTAGATTGTTACGTGATGTCAGTTCTTCAATACGGCTGTGAATGCTGGACAATATCATCGAAAATGAGGACAAAACTGGAAGCGGCCGAAATGTGGTTCTACAGAAGGATGCTACGAATATCGTGGACTGAGCATACAAGCAACGACGAAGTGTTAGAAAGAATAGCAACAAAAAGGAAATTGATGCTGAGCATCAGGAAGAGACAACTGAAGTTCCTGGGACATGCAATGAGGAAGGAGAACCTGGAGAACCTGATACTGACTGGACAGATAGAAGGAAGGAGAGACAGAGGAAGGCAGCGGATAACATATTTGCAGGGTCTGATCAGGTGGATGACGGAACGGGGGTTGCCAGGAGCAACAGGAACAAACATACTAAGAGCCACAAGGGATAGGGAGACGTGGAGATCCATGATCGCCTACGTCCTGAAGGGACAGGGCACATAGAAGAAGAAGAAATTCTGAAATATTACAAAATACCAATCCTTGTGTATAGCAGTGAATTCTCAACAATATTCACACCGAAGAAAAGGGTTTGAGTTTTGTTTAATGACTTCTGTGGGGTATTTAATTTTTTAAAAAAATATTTTATTTTTAAAAATGAAAACGTCTTCTAGTTTTGTAGTAAAAAATGTATTGCTGGTAATAATTTTTTCTTTCAAAAAAGTATTATGGCAATAATTTTTTTTCAAAAATGTGTTATGGTGATATTTCTTTTCCTCCAAAAATGTATATTTTTCTATAAAAGTCTATTTTTATGCGTATATTTCTATGAAAGTCTATTTTTACACTTTCACGGTGTTCAAATCCCAGTTTGGTGGGGGGGGGGGGCTAAGTATTTGCCCATAGCTGGAACCTTAACAGGTGCTAGCACTCTTGTACAGGGTGGCCCTGGGAACAACAACAATTAAGAGATGGTTCGATGCTCCTCACAACCTTATAATCAAAATAATTGCTGCTGGATTTAGTTTACCGTCATACCCAGGACTTCGAAGAAAAGAGTTAAAGCAACAGAGATGTGGTTCTGCAGATGATGCTGAGAATATCATGGAACGAATATGGGCGCAACGACGAAAGAATAAAGAAATACAGAAAATAAAAAATCACTTGAATTTCAGAGAAAATGGGAAAAAAATGAAGAACAAATCAACATTAGAAAGAGGAAGTTGATATTTGTATGACATATAATGAGTAAAGAGGGACTGGAAATATTGATAGCCACATGACAGGTTGAAGGCAGAGAAACAAGGAAAAATAGCGCAAAACCTACATAACGAGCTTCTGTGAGTGGATAGCAGAACAAGTTTTAGGAGAGAAATCACTGGTGCCCCCTAGTTATGAGTTTGCACGAGATACTAGATTGGCAACTAGGTCCCACGCTTTTACAGTGAAACCGATGAAATGTAACCGCATTTTCTACTCCAACAGTTTCTTTTCTCGCACTTCTTTCTCATGCTTGCTTCCCCGACGGAGTTTAAATGTAAGGTCAATAGACACTTCCTAACAAACTAACCCTCCCATTCTCTCCAACTCTCCCCTATGTACATCCTAACTCGTCTTTCGCCCTGTATAACCCCCTGCGCTATAGTGGCAGTGGAATGCCTTGCTTGGGGTGACATAATTTTTAAAAAAAGCTACAAATAACAGGAAACAGTAAATCGCCAAAGTCCGGAAGAGATACATCGCACAGTTTTTGCTTATAGCCTTGGTCGGCTACCAGTCTACCGCAGAAAGCAATGGCAACCTACTGCGGGATAATCTTCTGCCCAGTCAGTCATGTCATGTCATGCCAAGCGTGTATCACGTATGGCACTTAACTGACTGATTCTTATTCTGTCTCGATTTAACGAGAAACTTAGAATCTCATTTTCAACATCGTCTCTAGTTTCCAACTATGTTCAGGTTTATTTCTGATTCTTCATGAACTAAATTGTTTTTCTGTTTTATTTTAAACACCATTATTCACTCAAACTTCTTCTTCATGTATCGTGTCTTTTCAGGACGTAGGCAATCACAGACTTCCACTTATTTCTGTCTCTTGTCGCTTTCAATATGTTTCTCCTGGCATTTCTTTTAAACACTATCCATTTGCTCAGAAATAACAAGTACGTCTCATGCTGCTTTTTCCTGTTTCCCTTTTCATCTATCCGACATGTGAGTATTAACTTCTCCAGGCCCTACTTCCTTATTACGTGTCCCAGAAACCTCATTTTTATCTTTTTGATATTAAGTATAAGTTTTCTTTTCGTTTGCATCCTTTCCAACACTGCATCGTTGCTCACGTGCTCAGTCCACGTTATCTTCAGCATCCTTCTGTAAAACTACATTTTTTGCTGCCACGAGAGGCCCGTGGCAACAGAAATGATGAGATCGTTTGACATTCATTTCCATGCATAAGAAGAGATATAATAGCAATCCAGCACTCTTTTCTTTGTTTCTAATGAGATTTTTCTGTCTTTCGGTACTCTGGTTAGCTTATGAAATGAGTCTTTGGCGAAACCAAAGCGTCTTTTGCACTTTCCTATCCTCTGTCAAAACACTTCCCATGTATTTGAGTTTGTCTTCTTTTTTTTTTTTACTTTTTGTTGTTAGTTTCTGAATCTTGAAGTTGGCACATTGGGCTCCTCTTTTTGCTGATGACCATTTATTCAGTTTTTTATGTTTATGCTCAGTCTTTTCTTCTTCACTTTGTTTTCCTACCTTCTGTAGAAGGTCCTGCATTTTTCATTTTCGTGTCTGCTATCAGCAACGTATAAGATGAGACCCTAACACCAATATAGTACTGCATTTAAATAAGTGATATCTAGGTACCATTGCTGAGAGTTCATCAGAGCATTTAACATGAAAGTCGGTGGTAAAGGAATTGAAACCCAGATGCTAGGTCAGGAACCACAAAATAGCAGATTCTTCTTCGGAATTTATGAAGAAGCTCTAAATACATAGTAAAAGCACCAGACCTGATTGTGACAGCAATATTCAAAGTAAGTATATTCAAAGTAAGTATGACTGGTAGACTTATATATATGTAATAATGGTGAGAAAATTTGTCTAGCACAGAATACGGAATCAACTTTCTTAACTGCAGACGAAGCAACTAATGTAATATACTCTTCGGTCAGGTTTTAATGGTTAGCAAGTTTGATTTACTAAAACAATTACATTTGAGTAGTGAGTTCGTTCCTTACTGTGTGCTACATCTAAGTTACGCTTAGAAAATCACCTTTTACCACTTTATATCACCTGTAAATTTCAGTCCAAGAATGAGTCACTTTCTTAGAGGTTGACATCAACTATGCTAGTGGAATATACAAAGATTTATTTCAGATGAATAAAACAGAGCAGCCTCGTTTTTAAAGCGTTGAAAATAGCAATTCTCTCCTTGTGCCAGCTATCAACAGATTGTAGATAATTTCTAAGATATTCTGTAAATTTGATTTTACCGATCCGACCAGACCTATAATTAAGAGAGGAATAAATAGTTATGTCAAAGATGACAACTGATGACATTATGATATATAGAAAGGTGCATATTAAGAGAAACAATTTTCCTTTCTTTCACCATATATTCAATTTTAGACCCACTGAAAATACAGTGTTTAATCGATTTCTATTTTTCTTCAGATTAGGTCATTTTCAGTGGTGTGCTGTAATGGGAAAATATTGTCATACAGTATTGCATCAAATTTCTATCACGCCCATACACTATTGTTTCGAATGTCGATTAGTTGTCCTGCCGCTATTGACTGCGATTGACTTTACTCTAAGAAATTGTAAGAACGAACACTCTGGCAAGCCTTACAGAGAGATTGCAGATATTGTTGGTGTCAGCCTTTCAAATGTCAGTAGTATTATCGAGGCAAAACACTGTATCCATCCTGTATCCATCCGTATCCATCCGTCAAAAAAATGTGATCCAAAGAGAAAAACAACGCCAAAAGATAACGTATGCATGATCAATGAAAGTATCATTCAGTTAAGTGCCATACGTGATACACGCTTAGGCGATCATGTCTCGAAAGAGACATGACTGACTGGGCAGAAGATTATTCCGCAGTAGGTTGCCATTGCTTTCTTTCGTTGTGTTTCAATTAATTTACACACGATATTCAAAAATACATTGTTGAAAAAGTAAATAATTTATTTATATTATTTCACCCTACGCCGACCAATAATGTCACTAAGAGGCAAGAGGTTACCGAGGATGAGTTACTGAGAGAATATGAGAGAAAGAAAACATTAAGCAAGGGAAATAATTGAAGTACAGTGTAGCTGTTAATACTAGCAAGTAAAAAAGAGCAGCCCAAAATGCCAATACAAAAGTGGGATACTAAAATCAAGCAGGTCCAAAAATGTAAATACCTGCGAAGTGTTCTAAAAGAAGACGGAAAGTGTGTCACAGAGATCCGAAGGCGAATTGGTATGACGAAGGACGCATTCCAGAAGCTGAGTTCACAAGAAACAATGAAGATAGTACTAGATTGCTATGTGATGTCAGTTTTTCAATATGGCAGTGAATACTGGACATTATCATCAAAGATGAAGGAAAAATTTGAAGCAACTGAATTTTGGTTCTACAGAAGGATGATGCGGATATCGTGGACTGAGCATGTAAGCAATGATCAGGTTTTGGAAAGGATGGAAGCGAAAAGGAAATTAATATTGAGCATCAAGAAGAAACAACTCATGTTCCTGGGACATGCAATGAGGAAGTAGAGCTTGTAGAACCTGATACTAACAGGCCAGATAGAGAAAAAAAGAGATGGACACCAGCAGATTACATGTTTAAAGGGCCTGAGCAGGTGGATGAAAAAACAGGGGTTTGTGTGGTGTTACAGGAGAAAGCATGCTAAGAGCCACCAGGGATAGGGGGACGTGGAAAGCCATGATCGCCTATGTCCTGAAATGACAAGATTTTTTAGAAGTAGTTTATGCAGAATTATAAAATTTAATCTTTCTAACTGAACATTTGGTAATAAACTGTTCAATATATTAACGATACTTAAAATAGAAGGAAAACATTCTGTAGTTACTACTTGCACCTTTGGCTGCATTTACACTCTAAAAGAAAGTTTAAGGGACTTTTTTGCTATTCATGCGGTTAGGGACCGCATGTGGCGAAAATATTTTTCAGCAGTTGGTTGCCAACTCCCCCTGTGGTAGTGTTTATGAGCCAAGGCTATAGAACCCAGGGTATTTGCACTTAAGTAAATGCAATGAACTCGACTGGAATTCGGATTTTTTTCAGCTACCTCAATCCGAGCAGCTATTCAGTAATATTCTATAGTTATCGAAGATCAACTGAGTGTTTCGTAATATTCTTATCACTCATCAGGAGATTCGACAAGGATGATTATATTGCCCGTGGTTTGCTTTGATCAAGAATATTTGTAATGGCCGTGTTTTGCTTTGATCAAGAACTTCTGCTGAAAGTCCCGACTATTCGCTGTTAGGTATTGAATGTTTTTACTTCTAGTTTAATAATAATAAAAATAATAATAATGTAGTTTTGAAGATTTTCAAAAATTAACAAAATACATGAATTTTGAGGTAGAAATCTCAAGAATGTTACACATACAATTAATGATTACCATTGTAGTTTGAGTACACGGATTGTTTGGAAAAGGTTCCTATAGACTCAGTGAAACGATATCGGAGAGTATTTAAAGAAATACAAAGAAATTGTTCTCACAAACAGAGCTCACACATTAAAAAGAAGTTTTCTATGTAAAATGTATGTGACTTAAGTTTGCTTATATATATATATATATATATATGTGTGTGTGTGTGTGTGTGTGTGTGTGTGTGTGTGTAGTCATCCGGAGAAGATCTGTTTCGCTGTATCACAGCTTATCAGTACGGTTAGACATTCGATTTCATTTAGCACGGATTGAAACCGGACCGAATCGACATTAGTCGGCGATTTTACCTCTGACATATGGACGCTCGGTAGAGGGAGGCGGACTTTAGCGTGTTATATAAAATGTGAACAGACGCAAGTAACCGAGAGTTGATGCGTGAGTAGCTAACGTTTTTTTAAAAGTCTACCATTCCTCCATAGTGTTCAATGAGAGCGTAGTCATATATATATATATATATATATATTTGATCAGTGGAATATATCAGGTCGCTGATTGGAGCCTAGAAGAAAATTGTATACAACGGAAATCAAAATAAATAATAATAATAATAATAATAATAATAATAATAATAATAATAATATGCTAATAATAAATGCTACAGTACAAAGAAAAATCTTAGTACAGCCTGGATAGACTATCGAAAGGCATTCGATAGTGTGCCACATGACTGGATTTTAAAGACTTTAAATATATACAAGATATCGCCCGTCATCATCAATTTCATCAAACAGTGCATGTCTATATGGAAAACAACCCTTTACCTCAATCATATAAATGGAACCTATAAGTCTGATGAAATAAACATCAAAAGAGGTATATTTCAAGGTGATTCTTTATCTCCCTTACTATTCTGCATATCATTAATAGCACTAACCAGTCAACTTAATAAGACAGAATGTGGCTATAAAATAGGCCAAAAGAAAATAAGCCATCTATTTTACATGGATGACTTAAAGTTATATGCTAAGAATGATAATAAGCTGGAAGGTCTTCTGCAAACTGTAAAATGCTTCAGCGAAGACATTGGAATGAAATTTAATTTGAATAAATGTGCTAAAGCTACAGTTTTACGTGGATCAATACAAGAAACATCCTCAATTAGCCTAGACCCTGCTGTAACAATAAAAGAATTGAAACCAGAAGAAGCTTATAAATACCTAGGTGTAAATGAGAGCGTAAACATTCACCATAAAAAAATGAAAGAAATAGTGCGTAAAGAGTACTATAGAAGGCTACGAATGATATTAAAAACTGAATTAAATTCACAGAACAGAGTTATGGCCATTAATAGCCTTGCAATCCCAGTTGTCCAATATAGCTTCAACATCTTAAACTGGACTCTAAACGACATCAGGCGAATGGATGCTAAAACAAGAAAGCTTCTCTCTAAGCATAAGATGCATCATCCAAAGGCTGATGTAGACCGTCTATACATACCCCGTAAAGAAGGTGGAAGGGGTCTTATTCAGCTGGAATTGTCATACAAGACAACAACTATTGGCTTACTAACATACATAGAAACAACAAAGGATTGGATGATACAATTAGTAAGGCAACATGAAGTAAGAAAGAAAAAATATTCAATAATAAAAGAAGGCAGTAAATACAAACAAGATTTACAGTTAGTAGATTCTGTAGAAAAGCAAAACAGTAGCCAAGAACCAACTACTGCGGCAAAAAATATGAAAATGAAAGCCAAAGATAAAGCTCTTGAAAAGATGAAACAGCGCTGGCAGGACAAACCTCTGCATGGCCAATATTCAGTACGTGCCAATAAATCCAATGTTGACAAAGTTAATACTCATCGATGGTTACGTGCATCTGGATTAAAGTCTGAAACTGAAGGATTTATACTTGCAGCACAAGACCAAAGTCTTTTCACGAGAAACTTTCAGGCAAATATTATGCATAATAATATGGATCCAAAATGCAGGTTTTGTGATAAACACCAAGAAACAATAGACCACCTAATCTCAGGCTGTTCTGTGCTTGCCCCAAACGAATATAAAAATCGCCACGATAGAGTTGGGCAATATTTACATTGGGCAATGTGCAAACATTATGGAAAAACTGTAAACAAACACTGGTATGAACATCATCCAGCACCGGTTACAGAAATAGAAGATGTAACCATTCTATGGGATTACACCATCTACACAGAGAGAAAAATTGAAGCAAACAGGCCAGACATTATTGTTAAAAACCAGAAGGAGAAAACTTGTCTATTAATTGATATGGCTTGTCCAGCGGATTGTAACATAGCAATCAAGGAATTTGAAAAACTGTCAAAATATAAAGACCTGGAAATTGAAATAGAAAAAATGTGGAAATTGAAAACAAGAGTTGTGCCAGTGATAGTAGGTGCACTTGGAATGATAAAAAATGGAACAAAACAACACATTGAAAGAATCCCTGGAAACCCCAGCTTAAGAGATATACAAAAAATTGTCTTATTAAGTACAGCCCACACACTAAGGAAAACGTTATCTATGTAATGCTGGAGATGATAGGGAAGATAGAAAAACATGAAATGGAGTCATAACACGCCACTACCTGCCTTAGGTCTCCCCGCAGACTTGGTTGGTAGTGAGACCAAAGCAGAAATCGAAATATGATGAAAAGTGACATAATAATAATAACTATGGAAAAGCTGTAAACAAACACTTGTATGAACATCACCCAGCACCGGTTACAGAAATAGAAGGTGTCACCATTCTATGGGATTACACCATCTACACAGACAGAAAAATTGAAGCAAATAGGCCGGATATTATTGTTAAAAATTAGAAATAAAAAACTTGCCTAATAATTGATATGGCTTGTTCAGCGGATTGTAACATAGCAACCAAGGTATTCGAAAAACTGTCAAATTATGAAGACCTGAAAATGGAGATAGAAAAAATGTGGAAATTGAAAACAAGAATCGTGCCAGTGATAGTAGGTGACTTGGAATGATAAAAATGGCGCAAAATAACACCTTGAATGAATCCCTGAAAACCCCAGCTTAATAAATTTACAAAAATTGTGTTAAGTACAGCCCACACACTAAGGAGAACTTTGTCTAAGTAACGCTAGGGATTATAGAGGAGATAGAAAAACATGAAATGGAGCCATAACAATACACCACGACCTACCTTAGTTTTCCTGCAGACTTGTTTGGTAGTGTGACCATAGCAGAAATAAAAAAAAATGCTGAAAATTGATAAAATAATAATAATATTGAAACTGATGATGACCAATATACCTTTTCTGATATTCAACTTAATATTTACACAGTATAAAAAAGACACTGCAAAATATGGAAACGAATGATACAACTCTTCATAGGAATTTCCGAATATGCAATAACTATCTTCGAATAGCACAGCACTGGTAGTTAGTTCTTTGTAATATCAAAGATAGAGCACCCACTAAACAAATACTGAGGAAAAGTACTCTTGCCAAAATGATTTTGCAATCAAGAAGGTTCTGCACAAATGAAATGTTAATGTTTTTTTATAAAATCAAGAGTTATGCATAACTTCTATAAAAGCAGAGGACACAGATTGCTTCTTCCTTTTTGATGGCATTAAAAAATACACGCTATTCTCCCATTTACTAAAAGATGTTATATGCTTATTAAAGCATGCATAATTGTTCGTAGTTGGTAATCATTTAACCAATTCTGGAAAACCTTATATACAGACGTAGTCAGGAGGCATATGCGAAACATATTCTTCTTCAATGTGCCTTGTTCTTTTAGGTCTTAGGCGATAATTGGCTTCCATGTCTCCCTGGTTGTTCTTAGCACGCTTACTACTGTAACATCTCGCAACCCCCGATCTGTCATCCATCTGATCAGGCCCTTCAAATATGTTATCCGCTGCTTTCCCCTGTCTCCTTTTCCCTCTATCTGGCCTGTCAGTATCAGATTCTCCATGCCCTTTTTACTCACTGCATCTGCCAGGAACTTCAGTTGTCTCTTCCTGATGCCCAATAGTAATTTCCTTTTCGTTTCCATTCTTTCCAACACCTCATAATTTCTAATATACTCGCTCCATGATATTCGCAGCATTCTTCGGTAGAACCACATTTCACCTGCTTCCAGTTTTTTCTTCGTCTTTGATGATATTGTCCAACATTCACTGCCATATTGAAGAACTGACATCACATAGCAATCCACTAATCTTTTCTTTGTTTCTGGTGAAACATAGTGTGAATAGAATGTTGAACTGTGTATCTCAAAATATCAAAATATGTTCTAAACACTATAAGATAAATTCTTTTAAACTTGCATTAGAGGACATAACTAAACAACAGAGTATTTTAATTTTCTAATTTTCAAATGTAATTATGATCAGGTGCTTCAACGACTCTCAGTGAGATGTCACATGTGACAGAAAAAAAGGACAAAACGAACTAATACTTTGAGGGTTTACAATATAAGGTAATGACTGAGTATTCTGATAAGAAATCAATAACAAGAATGGATACGCAATATTATAATTGACATTTCATAAATCTCTTTTCGTAATCCACATTCAAAATGGAGAGAAAATATCAGTTACAAAACAGAAATTTGATTTCCATTGAGTGTAAATATGACAGTGATGTTTCTCAGACTATAGAAATTTTATAAATTATATGTGGAATGTTAAATACTTGAAAATTAATTTATTGCTGAGCTTAATCAATTAAAGGGACATTGTTTTCAGCAAAATGGGCTCCGTGTCCTGTGGTTCTGCGAATTAGGTACTCTATAAATTAAAATAAAATTAAACCGGTGTAATAGATATTGACTCAGAAAGATAAATCGGGAAACGTAGTTCGAAAATCCAGTTGAACTCCTTGCATTCACTTACGCACAAATACTCGGTATTAATCCATCTCTTCCTTCCAGTTATAGGTTAAATAATATGAAAGACTGGGTTCTATAGCTTTGGCTGGCACCCACTCTATCGCAGAAAGCAATGGCAACCTACTGCGGGATAATCTTTTACTCAGTCATTCGTATCTCTTTCGAGGCATAATTGCCCAAAGCGTGTATCACGTATGGCACTTGACTGATGAATTAAAAAATTGCCTAACATACGAATTAGAAAATGTGAACTATTATTTTATAAATTTGGCGCCTCAACGTGGTGCAATGGTTAGCTTACTTGTCTCGCCAGATCAGTTACGTTACTAACTGGACACCCCATATTTTCGGCTTTTTGCCACATCTAAGCTATGCTTAGAAATTCACCATTATCCTAGCATTGCATGAACACAATAAACGATACGACCGCATTTATTTTTTCGGTGTGAAAAGTAAATGTTTATTCAAATAAATCAAGGTATTTAGACGTGATTGTATTACAGAATAGTATTAATCTGTGCATTTGGGTGTTAATGAATATAACAAAACCGACTTAAATTGGAACACGATAATCGATTTCCACTTTAACCATTACAACAAACGCGCATCCACATTAACTGCACCTAATATTCCCAAACGGTCACCCATCTAGATCCCGATTAGGTGTGATGATTCTTAACTGCGGTTATCGTACGTGCAACAACAAGATTATCGCCGAGATAATTTTTACTAACTTCCTGTAATCGAAAGTCGTCATTATTATCGGAATTTATTCCGATATAATACTCGGTGTCCACAAGCGTTTCTCATCGAAGTACCAAGCGGACATCTCAATATCCGTAATCGAAAAAGCGCCAGAGCTTTCAGCAGGATTGTTTATATATATATATATATATATATATATATATATATATATATATATATATGCATGGGTGTGTGCGCATTTTTGTAGCTGTGCATATATACTCATCTATAATCTTATAATATTTGCGATAATGCCACATAATATTGATATTTGCAAAACCCTTTGAAATATTTCAATCTAAAAGCACATGCCAATATCGTTCAAATCACTTGGTTCATTTCAATGAATTCTCTCATTTCTGACATTTTGTTTTTCGATCAAGTTTCTTCTGTAATTTCTATCTTCGTTTTTGTCCTTTTTTCGATTTTGATTACTGAATAAATATCTCAATTATATAACGTTGAAATCGCTGCGTTTAATTTCGGCTAATTGTAAACGGTTGGTATTTTGTCTTTGTCTTTTATTTTCATTGAAATCTTTTCAAATATATTCCGATTATGAAGTTCTTACGAAGAAATTGCTGCTCAACATGGAAGCCAAACGATTAAATGAATTGCACATGCGCGCAGAGAATATCAACGAGGAATTAATATTATTTCTTATAATTCATTTATCTTCGGGTATAAATAGAGTTTTACGTCATACTATACACACATATGCATATATTTTATGTTTTTAAGCGATTGTTAAACAAAAAGTAATGTGAACTTATGCTAGAAGAAAATGGCGAGTTTCTTTTCTTAATTTATAAATTTCGAAGTATTTGATTTCTATTCGGACTGCTGATATAGTTTTGATTTTTTGTAAATGATATATATGCACTGCTGCTTTGTTAAATTGGTGAAGAAAACGCATTATATTATCGCTAATTTTAATTTAAAAAAAGATCAGCTTGATCGAGTATTGACTGAATTATGTCAACATCATCGGAACGATGGAGCAATCTCTACTGATACGTTGTTAATAGAAAAAACATGTTCTACCACAAAGATCGTAGATTTGAACGTGTAATTACAGGTAAATATGGCTTCAAAGATTTCAGACAAGTAAAGAAATAATAATGAATAACTATGTGTAAGATATGAGTAGATAAACACACACACACACACACACACATATATATATATATATTAATAAATAAGATCTCACTAGTGTAAGTGATTTAAGTAATCATGATAAATAACTATGTGAAACGTGCAAATATATAGATATATATATATATATATATATATATATATAATCAACCGGAGACAGATTTGTTTCGCTGTATCACATCTCATCAGTACGATTAGACATACGAATGCTTTTAACTCAGAATTGAAACCCGACCGAATTGTAGTCAGTCGGTGATTCTACCTCTGAGCTATGGGCACTCGGGAGAAGGAGGCAGTCTTTTTAGCGTATGATATATCATAGGCAAATAACCAGAGTGCTCTAATTCATTACTGAATGAGCGATGCGTAGATGCTAGAGTAGCTATATATATATATATATATATATATATATATATATATATATATATTGTGTGTGTGTATTTTGGCAGCATTTTTTCATTAATGCAGGTTTCATTGAATAATATAGACAAGTTTTGTCTATTAATTTTGTGTAGGATCCGTTCATACCGTCTGATATCCTTGATGGTGATATCGTTGGAAGACAACAAAAAATCACAGTAATTGTTGATTTTTATATCGGGTCTAAGCTTTCGGCTCACATAAGCCATTATCAAAGAGTAAATATTAACACACAGTAAACATAGAACATTTAAGTTATTAACAATAAAGAGAATTAAATTGAAAATATAAGTCCATCCCTACCGTGGCGGATGGCCGAAGACAGTGCCAAAATATATATATATTGTCATCCGCAGACAGATCTGTTTGGCTGTATCAAAGCTCATAAGTACGGTTAGACTCCGATTGCTTTTTAACGCAGGATTGAAACCCGACCGAACTGGCGTCAGTCGGCGATTGTACCTCTGGGCTTATTTATCATGAATAATTTAATTCCCATAAACTAGTAATTTAAAGGATTTAAGTATTCATGATAAATAACTATCTGAACTATGTGAAAGGTGCAAATATATATATATATATATATACGAGTGTGTATTCGTGTGTGTAATATTCTGTCACTATAACGAAGCAGGTTGATGCCGAATTCAAAGTTCCTTGAAAACACGTTTATGATGTTATCGTTCAGTAGGGCTGGTTTGTCAATGAGTCTCTGTTTTTTTTTTCTTGATTATATGGAGCATGGTGTGATTTTTTGAGAGAGTGGTCTCATTTGTGATTGGTTGATTTTCATTAATTTATGTTTATTTTTCCTTTTATTTTATTTCAATTTGCAGGTGTCTTATTACATTTAATTGCTTATATATATATATATATATATATATATATATATATATAAGCAATAAAATATATATCTGGCCATGAAATATATATCTGGCCATGAAAACATTTTAGAATACAAACTTCAGCCAAACAATGGAAAAACACTTATAGAATTTGAAATATATATCGGTTCAACCCGCCGTTTAACTTAAATGTAAAAACCAAGATAAGAAATATATTTTTTAAAATTCTCAATAAACCCTTTACAAAAGAATCAGAATTAAAAAAGATTCAAGAGGTATTCTATCAAATTAAGTCATAGATCAGTAATTTAGAAAATTGCATAAAAAATACAAATCACCAGATACCAAATAGCAACGCACAAAATAACATCAATAATAAGGAATGTAATTGTACAGGCAAAAACAAATTCCAACTTCACGGATTTTGTAATAGAGTCGAGGTTATTTGCAAAGCAGTGGTACATGACCTACATGGTTAATTTAAAATATATTTGGGATTTACCAGAGACAGTTTTAAAATCAGATGGAAGAATCATAAATCTTCATTTAAATTGGAAAATCTCAAATATTGTTGCAAACTGGCTAGCCATGTGTAGAAGTTCAAATATAAACTTATTTATAAATGGAACTTTGTCTGTGTGTGTCTGTGTGTCCGTTACCTATAGACTTCGAAACGGCTGAACCAATTTTCTCGAAAATTTACACAGTTGTACTATAAGCGTCTGCGAGTGTTCTTAGCTAGGTTTTGTGTCGAGGTATCCCCGATAAATATCGAAAATCGATAATCGAAAACATCGGCTTATAGAAGGAGTGATCCGATTTTAATCAAATTTGATACAATCATAGACAAAGACATAAGAAACGATATTCAGAAGTTTCAAGGTTGCAGTTTTTACAATAGTAGAGAAAATTTGATATCGATAGTAGGAAATCAAAATTTGACTTACATCCATTCATTTTTCTTTCAGTCTACGGTTTTGCTTTAACTGGAAACAACTATTGGTTTCTAGTCTTTCGTGCCAACGTCCAAAGTGTCTGAGCTCCAAGACCATGGATTAGTTTTAAATCTTTCATTACACCCGAGCAACGCCTGGCTATACTGCTAGTTGAAATATAAAAAAAAACTCTGATATAACTTGGAGCATAGCAAAATAGCCAAATCATACCACGGTGACCACGTATGCAGCTTGTGCCAGGAGGAAAATTTAGCTAAAATATTACTAAATGAAAATATGTCTAGATGTAATCATACCTATAAATATTAACTAGGATCAAACAAACATGAATTAAAGTGTTCTAAGTTTCTTAAATAACCGCTCTCTAATTTTGAGAAATGTTTTGTTCGTTTGAAAAGTCGCGCGTTCATAAAAAATCCCTGTTCGAGCATTTGAAAAACGGCAAAATCTGTTAAAGCCAATCGAAAGTTTAAAAACTAGATTGCGGAAATAACTCATTTCTAATTTTAAAAAAACTATTGAATAGTTCTTTAATATAATTTTTTGAACACTTTTTTAATACAACTGTGTACTAGTCTAATTTAATTATGAGAAAAACGGATATGGGTGGTAGTACAAAATTTCATATTCACCATGAACAGACAATTTTTTTATTTTTACCACTCATGAAAATAGTTTTAAAAAAAATTGAAAACGAGCTAGTTAACTTGTTTCGAACCTCTCACAACAAAGCTAAATCGAGGTCAATGAAAAAATAATTATCAGTAAAAGGGGAAATGGGTAATATGTATGAAAAAAATTGGTTACAAAAAAAAATAGTAGGAAGCAAAATATCCATACTTAATGGAGGTTTTCAAGATGAAATATGCATGGCCTCCAACACTATAAGGTGTTAATTTGGGACGTGTTAAAAATGGAAAATAAGTGCAACCGAAATAGGCAGTACAATTATGGTCATATATTAGGTGTTCCGCGATGGAATAGCCTTCTTTGTTGTTCAGACCGTCTGACGAAGAATAATCTAATTTTCGAATTTTTGTGGGTAGAGTAAAAAAGCATTCTGTCATATATTTCTTTCCCCATACGGTCCGTTTTAGACCCAGTCGAGTACTGGTGTGACAGGGTGTAAATGGATTTTAATTTTTTTTTTCTCAGATTACGTCATTTGCAGTGTTGTGGGCTTTACTCCAAGGAAGCGTAGGATGATTGTAATAGAGTTCACGGTTATTGTTGTGTCAGCCATAAAACTCTCTATTGTTTTAAAAATGGACCCGTCTGTCCCAAACGTAAAGGCAAGTGCAGTTGGAATAGAAAAACAACGCTAATAGACGACGTCTACATGATCAGAAAAAGTGTGAAAGATTCTAGAAAGACATTATTCGTTTTGTTTCAATTAATTTGCACAAGGATGTATATGTTAAAGCACACACTACTTGATGTAAAATAGCGAAGTAAATCTTTATCCTAATTAATAGACTTAATTACTCCGCTTGGTGCAACTCTTCCTTGCAGCTAAACACCAATCAACGATGATTGCTGCGTTACAATTCTCTGTTAATGTTGTGGATTAGTTTTCGCACTAAAGGTTATAATCGTGCTATGCCGGTTGTTAATCGACTTAACGTACCCAAAATGTTAGGAGCTTGATAATTTTCCACTGAAAGCTGACTCTTTAGTATTCGGCTAACTGCCGACTAATATCAACTGCCTAGTAGTTCTACGGAACTCCAATAGAAGTCTAAAGAACTTCCATGAACTTCTAAGAACTCCTAAGGACTTTCCAAGAACTTCCTGTTAACTTTTATTAATATAGGAGAGAGAGTCTATAATCTGAGGAACAGGTGTGTTTCCCCATAAGAGTTAACTCATTCATGAACTCCATGTTCGCCCATATCTATTTATTCTGTGAGAAAAATTCCCAGACTGTATTCTGTGCATTGAATACTGCTCTGATCTGGTCCTTCTGCTATTCATCTTGATGTCCACAACAAAATCCAAAGTAGGATCTGCAATATAATCGATCCTGACTTGGCAGCACGTCTTCAGTCACTTTCTCACCGGTGTAATGTGGCTTCCTTCTGTCTTTTCTACAAGTATTTTCATGATAACTCCTCTGACGCGGTTTTTCCCTCGTTTCCTGACTATATTATGCGTGCTACTAGATTAACGACAAAGACCCACCTTCTTACCGTTTAAACAGTTAAATGTTACCGCCTCTTAATCTCTAGTATTCTTTTCTCATAATTCCTGTTTGTGGAACCCTCTTCCGTTTGCTTGTTAACTGATAGCTCAGCCAGTCAGTTAACTACCATACATGATACACGCTTAGGCGATCATGTCTCGATAGAAATATGACCGGGCAGAAGATGTTTCCGCAGTAAGTTGCTATTACTTTCTACGGTGGAGTGGTTGCCAACCAAGGCAATGGAACCCAATCTGTACTGCATTTTAACCCATAGTTGGAAGGTTAAACGACGGATTAACACTTTTCCCCTGGAATTCGAAATCGGTTCTCGGATTTCACCTTCCGAGCAGATACTCTCTGCAACCTGAGAACCACAATCTCCGTAATTTTCAATGCAACACATCAATGCATTTTCTATCTTCTAGATTCCCATCGTTCTTCGATATCCACTCAAACTTGCTTTCTCTTTCACTGTAACCATGTGTGTACCAGAAGCCATCATACCTAGATTGGAGTGAAAAAGAATTGAATACTGCTGCCATATCTGGACGAGTGCCCCTGTTATCCACCTAGGGGTCCTTGATAAAATCCAACGGAGAATCTGTAATGTGATCGCTCCCGACTTGGCAGCTCACATAGTCACATTCTCACCGGCCTAATGTGGCTTCCCTCTGTCTCTTCTACAAAACCTTTCACGGCTTCTGCCTGCTCTGATGATATTGCTTACTAGTGCCCCCACTGCATAAATTTAATTGTTTTACTAGACTAGCGACTAGGTCCCACCCTTTTAAAATAAAAAATGTAAACTCAAATTCTACTATATCAGCTTCTTTTCACGCACTTCCTGCCTGTGGAATTCCCTTCCATTTATTTACTTCCCCTACAGCTACAATCTCCAAGAGTTTAAATGTAAGATCAATAATCATCTCCTATCTCATTGACTTGCATCTCTCATGCTCCTTTCTCCGTTCACTCCACTGTCATCAGTATTCTCATCCTAATCTTACTCACCTCCAAACTACCTTTATAACCTCTCACTCTTTCCCATAACTTTCCTTTTATGAGACAATCACACCTACCTCCCATTAGCATGGAACAGGCTTGCCTCCCAGAGAGTAAAACACTACGCCTCCTTCGCCTCACACTCTCAGCGGACCTCAAGTGGAATGGCTATATTGAATCTATTGCTAAATCAGCTGCTATGAAAGTCGGTTCTCTGTGCAGAGCGGGGAAGTTTTTCCCGTCAGAATCTATCCTTCACATATATAAATCTACCATCCGCAGTGTATTGAATACTGCTGCGACATCTGGTCGGGTGCCCCTGCTATTCTTATCGGGGTTCTTGACAAAATCCAACGGAGAATCTGTAATGTGATCAATACCGACTAATCAGACCATTTGCAGTCACTCTCTCACCCTGTGCCTCTTCTATAAATACATTCACGGCTTCTGCTCCGAGGAACTTAGATCACTGTTGCCCCCTAGGTATGACATTTTCACGAGATACTACATTAGCAACTAGGTCTCACTCTTTTACAGTGAAACCGATAAGATGTAACCGCAATTTCTACTCCAACAGCTTCTTTTCACGCACTTCCCGCTTGTGGAATTCCCTTCCACATACTTGCTTCCCCGACAGCTACAATCACCAGAAGTTTAAATGTAAGGTCAATAGACACCTCCTGACACACTAGCTCGCATCCATTCTCTCAAACACTCTTCCCATCTACCCAACCCTCATCCTCGGTATCCTTACCCGTCTATCACCCTCCTTCTGATATTTCCTATATCTATCCACTCTTTCTCTTCACTTTCCCCTAACTACCCCCCTGCGCAATAGTGGCAGTGGAATGCCTTGCTTGGGGTGAAATGTTTACAAAAAAGAGAATGTAACACCCTGCGCACGAGTAGTAATACACTACCTTGCATGGGGCGATATGATTATAAAAAAAATTAAAAAAAATGATTATAATAGAAATAAAAAAATAACATATGTAGCCAACAGAAAAATCTTCGAGCTAAAGTTGGTTTCAGGCACATATTTGTCACTTCTAGGGAATGCTGTGGTCACCAAAATCGCCATATATAAGCGGAATTGAGTATTCATGAAACACTTTGAACCATTCTTATGCTATTAAAAACATCAAAGATTTCTCGACAGCTGTCAAGACGGAAGATATCAACATCGTTCTTATATCTATGTGTAGATAGATTGCTGTATCTATAAGGAAATAGTACTCAATATTAGGGCAAAATGTTCAATAAATGATCTTAAGGTCTTAAAAGACATTAACCTACCAGCGTTGATTCCTATGCCCATTGCGTTTCTATCTATCTATCTATCTATCTATCTATCTATCTATCTATATGGGTCATGTCTTGACGGCTGTCACAATGTGTTGAATGAAATAAAGGAAGGTAAGGACGTGTTTATATTACGTATTTATTACAGTAATATTTCGAGATTAAAATCTTATGATCAGAATGGCAGAGAAGCTTTTGACTGTCCGAACTTCGTCACGGCCCCTCTATGAATGGTTGGTGAGATATGTCCACTGCTGCTGTACGTGTGTGTGTGTGTGTGTGTGTGTGTGTGTGTGTGTGTGTGTGTGTGTATTCTAGCTGCTATATGTGTGTGTGTGTACTTTTAGATCACATTAAGATAAACCACACATACAAGCGGACTGGTATCATCAGACCATAAAGGCCCCAACTAGAATACACACACATACACACACATACACGTACACACACACACGTACAACAGCCAGAATACACGCACCTACACACGCGCACACACACACACACACACACACACACACACGTACAGCAGCAGTAGAGAAATCTCACCAACCATTCACAGAGGGACTGTGACGATGTTCTGACAGTCAAAAGCTTCTCTGCCATTCTGATGATGAGATTTTAATCTCGAAATATTAATGTAATAATTAGGTAATACAAACACTTCCTTACCTTCCTTCATTTCATTCAACGCATTGTGACACCCTTCAAGACATAACCCATACAACTATTTTCACAATGCTTCAAGCAAATTACAAAGCTTTACTGTATATATATATATATATATCAAAAATACCCCGAATGCATCACTTGTGGATAAAAATAAAAACCAGCCTATAAAAAAAAAAAACGCACAAATTAAAGAGTGGATTATCTCTTAAGGAAAGTAAGAAGAAAAGAATAAGTATCAGGTATCAGACAGAATATAAGCTTTTCAGCAAAAACACCCATGCAAGAAGAAAAATAAGAAATGAATGCATCAAAATCAACTAAATATGAAAATGGAAATATCAAGGAAGTATTTAAAGTACTTAAACAAATGTTGGAAAACACGACACCGAAATCCGAAGGTGCATTTAAATATTAAAATATGTCTTCTAAATGTTAAAGGATGTAGTAAAGAACCAGAAAATTTCGTCAGAAACAAACAAAGTGTACTGCAGTGCTATGTAATATCTATCTTCTAATAGGGCAGTGAATGCGACACAATCTTCTCAGATGAAGTTACTTCAGGTAAAAGAAATGTGGTTCTATAAAATATACTAGAAATAATATGGACAAAATATGTAAGCAATGATCTTCTTCGCTCTGGCTTCATTTTTTTCTCTGGTCTGCACCAGTCTCTGTCTTGACTGCGTTTTCTCACGTGTGTCATGTCACCGCCAAGTCTTTCCGGTCCGGTCTCCGCCGTACCTCTCCGGTCTGTTACCGGCGTGTGTCTGTCTTTTCGTCTTCACTTTGAATCTCAGTAACTAGTCTGCACATCTCTTCGTCTACTCGGTCGCCGGTTTACCTCTCCGGTCTGCACATAAGGTTTTGTGGTTTACACACCTCATGTGACGTCTCCACCAGGCCTCTCCGGGCTGGTCCCCCACACGGGTTTATCCTGCCTAGTCTCCACCGGGTTTCTGTTCTAGTTTCCAGTGTGTGTCTCTTCAAATCTGGCATCGCATTACACTCGTGTGTCAAGTCTTCGCCGGGTCTTTCCAGTTTGTTTACACAGTCTTTTGGTCTGAGGTCGTTCCCTGTCTGAACATCTCTGTACTTTCTCATTGTCTCTCCGGGCGACCGAACCAACCCTCTTTCGGTGACCGGTCGAACACACACACACACGTGTGTGTGTGTGTGTGTGTGTGTGTGTGTGTGTGTGTGTGTGTGTGTGTGTGTAGTCGTCAAAATACACCTGGCTGTTCAAAATATCCAGCTAGAGAGAGTCCTGCATCCAATGAAGAAGAGGCATGATACAGATTGTACTAGCGTTGCCTCAAACAACCAATCAGAGCTCTCACTTTCTTTTAGTCATCGGATCAAACCCGTCCTCTTCCTGCTTTATGTGATTTACTCTCACCATCACTGTCCAAAGAGCGTGAAAGGCGTCTCCGGCTTTCCTGAAATTCCCTCTGGATATTTTCTTCAATGGTCATCTTGTCTTTGCTTTTTGGTCCTTGGTCACTTCTTCTGCTTTCCTTCTTTTGGTCATCAATATATTTTCAGTTTAGAGAAAATTACTGTTTTTTCTGCTTTCTAGTTTTTTCATGAATTTACTAGCGCCGTTCAGATAATGCGACACACACACACACACACACACACACACACACACACACACACACACACACACATATATATATATATTATATGTGTGTGTGTATTTAGGCATCATATTTTGATTGATGCCGATTTCTTTAACTATTATAGACAATATTATTTGAAAAGCTTAATAGCATTAGCATTAAATGAAGAAAGAACATCCCAATATTGATATATAATTTTTTTTTATAATGCAATTTAAGCTTTCGGCTTACATAAGTCATTTTAAAATTATTGCATTATAATATAACAATTCACCTACAAACAATAATTAATAATAAACAATATATATTGTTTGTCCGTGAATGTATATATATATATATATATATATAGGTTGGGGAATGTGTATACGTATATAAAAATATGACTTGATTTGATCAGTTCACATAAAATTCAACATACAATAATGACACACACACATATATATAGTCATCCGCAGACAGATCAGTTTCGCTGTATCACAGCTCATCAGTACAGTTAGACTCCGATTGATTTTTAACCCAGGATTGAAACCCGACCGAGTTGACGTCAGTCGGCGAGTCTACCTTTGGGCTATGGGCGCTCGGTAAGAGAAGGCAGACTTTTAGCGCGTATATTATCATTATACACGCCCAATAGTGAAAGTGCTCTAATTCATTATTGAAACTTACTGTGTAACAAATTATGTAAGCATTTATTAATCCGCATTTCTTCTCACGCGAAATGTCGCACAAGATTAAGTGCGATATCACGCATGCATGTATTAGAATTAAAACTGCCAGAGCTCTCTCGGCATTTCATCTTTAGAAAACGTCTTACGCACCTATATTTGACTCAGCCTCCTACCGAGAGAATAGTATTGTTTGGATATACGGCTTCTTGGAGCTTGAGCACATTATATTAAATTTTAACCTTTAGACCATAAAATGTAAACATCTAGTTTGAAATTGATGCAATACATAACACAATTAAATTGGATAAATAAACGAATGATTGTATATGTTCAGCCTTTTTACGTGAAAGAATTATATGCTTAAAATAATTGATTGAACTCCTTTTATACACGTAATCGAACTCAGACCACTAGCATCTGTAAAACGTACATAACGTTACCAATTGCATGAATATTGGGGTTATGTTATTTTTATGCATTTTATGAATTACAATGTGTCAATTGACCAGCTTTGAATATTCTTCACCAATAGCTAGGAGAAAAGTTTGGTGTAAAATCCCATTAATTTCCGACAGACCATCTTCTGCGTAATACGGGAAATAATTCTCCAAAGCCGTAGATCACAGCTTCGCAATTCCAATAGGGACAAGACAACAGGTTAGTTTTCGGCCAAATTAGCACCAGCATCTTCTACATTGCGTGACACTACTTGAGAGTCACACTTCAAATACCAATGGGGAGATTCGATGCCATAACTCATGAGTAAAATGTCAAATCTTCGTGGTATTTATTGCACAATCTAGAACTCATTTGTTAGACAAATAAAATTAATGGCCAATTCTACGTGTGACCGATACCACATTGATTTCTTTTAATTTAAAACGCTTCGAGAGAATCTTGGTTCAGTCAAACTGAAGCGGGAAAATATCGCGAGTTTTACTTCTCAACATGAATACTCTTTTTATGTGTACAAGCAGGAGTCATGGTTATGACGATAAGCTACGACCGGCAGCAAGAACTCTGATAGAAAATTTTGAGGACCCTAGTACCATCTGTTGATTGATGTTATTCCAAGACCCCAGGTAGCATCTATTAGGGTTCAATCTACGGGCAAATATTAAAATCTTAATAAAAAAAAACTAGTAAAATACAGGTCCTGGGCCTGAAGTAAACTGCATCAGACAGCAAGGCCACTGATTGGGAGGTTGCGAAGAACATGGAACAACCTCTTAATTGCTGTTGTTCGTAGGTCCACTCTGACCCGGGGTGGTAGCACCTGTTAGGGTCCCAGCTATGGGCAAATAGTTAACCCTCAAACTGGGGTCAAAACACTATGAAAGTATAAAAAACACTTTTATAGAAAAATATACATGAAAATAGATTTTGCTAAAAAAATATACATTTATAAAATTAAAAATATTATTAGTAATACATTTTTGAAGAAAAATTATTACCATAGCATATTATTTATGGAAAAATATTCTCAGCAAAACATTTTTGAATACAGAAATAGAAGACACTTTCAATTTTTTTTAAATAAAAAAGAATAAAAAGAAAACAATTCATTAAAATCTGACTAAATCAATCAACCGAACATTACAAAAATAAAAAAAATACCTTAAAACACACAGAGGTTGATATACCAAAACAAAACTCAGACTCAAACTATAAAAATACAAAAAAAAATTTTGTAGAAAAAATACCAGCAATACATTTTTATATAAATATGGGCCAACAATATATATTTATATTAATATATATTTATATTAAAACGACCAGCAATACATTTTTCATGTAGTTCGAGTTTGGAATTAATTTGATATGCCGCTAAATTTAATCAACTAATCACCCAAACAAATACATCTTTTCTTGCATTAATCCATAGAAATCAAAGTGTAATCGAAAATGTAACACCACAAAACTGCTAAACACACATATCACCACTTCTAATAATTATTTCCACACAAACATGCATAGGCACAAAATGTGAGTATCATCTACCATGTATTTAATTGTAAAAGCAAAATTTTTATTAATCGAAAGCCCCCTTGAAAATTGAGTTTCTGCATAAAACGACCCATGCGGAGTTGATATGCTGTTAAATAAATTGATCAATGAAATTTATACACAGGAGAAAATCATTTATCCCAAATGTGTCTCTAACAAAAAGACGAATAATTAATGGCATATAATCTTCTACGTGCCTTTAAAATTACAGATGTAAGCGATCATGGTTGTCCACAACTTCCTATCTCGTGCAGCTCTTGGTAATATTTTTTCACCACACCACTCACTTATCCTGCCATCCATTCACATAACGTCGTCATGTATACAGCCCACTGCCACTGCTGTCATTATATCTATAACTATATATCTGATTCTGCATATAATAGTCGTTTTTGTTTCTTAAAATTCCTCGTTACGCACACGGTCCGGCTTTAGTATTCTCATCAGCCTTCTGTAGAACCATATTTCTCTTAAATCTGGTTTTCTCTTCATCTGTGAGGAATTATAGAAGATTCGGTGCCATAATTTATGTTTGAATTTCTAGCATGAGAAGTTATTATTATATATATTTAATTGTATTTATAGATTTTATTGTTGATATCGCAAGGTTTCGATAGTAGATTAAATAAAAGGTTCAGTCTGAAATTCCCTGTAGGCTACTCAGATCAATACAAACCTGAGGAACGGCGGGGGCCTTAACAACCTAAACGTTGTGATAACAACAGCAATGATGATGACAGTTGTTGAAATATCAATAACATAAATAATTCCTTGTCATATAGGAAAATTGATATTACATTTTAACGCTCTGTTGGTACCGCAGGGCACCGCAAAGACATTATTAATGCAGGGTTTTTTAACATCTCATTTACAATATTATAGATTTCTTATTTAGTTCTAATTTTTTCTCGTTATATATTCTCTTAAGTGTTTCGGTAGCAAGACCTCTGATTGGGGGTGGGGGTTGTGAAGAGCATGAAACCAAATCTTAATTGGTTTTATTCTCAGGCTGACCTTAATCTGGGGTGGCAGCACTTGGTAAGGTCCCAGCTATGGATGGGCAAATAGTTAACCACCAAACTGGGGCCAAAACACTATGAAATTATGATTTTCGAATGAAAAATATTACCAAGAATACACTTTTGAAGAAAGAATTATTATCATAACACATTTTTGAAGGAAACATATTCTAAGCAAAACATTTTCGAATACAGAACTAGAAGACATTTTCAGTTTTCTAAAATAAAAAAGAATAAAAACAAAAACATTAATTAAAATCTGACTAAATCCCTATAACCGAACATTAAAAAGAACTTAAAACCCATATTTTTGGCATTAATTTTTTTTTTTTATAAGCGTTTCACCCCGAGCAAGGCATGTCACTGCCACTACTGCGGAGGGGGCTACGTAGAGTGGAGAAAGGCTGATTAAATATAGGAAATAACAGTGGGTGGGTGATAGGCGGGTGAGGATACCGAGAATGAGGGTTGGGTAGATGAGAGTGTTGTGAGAATAGTTGGGAGTTAGTGTGATAGGAGGTGTCTATTGACCCTACATTTAAACACCTGGAGATTGTAACTGTCGGGAAAGCAGACTTGTGGAAGGGAGTTCCACAGGCGGGAAGCGCGAGAAAAGAAGCTGTTGGAGTAGAATTTACGGTTACATCTTATTTGTTTAACTGTAAAAGGGTGGGACCTAGTTGCTAATCTAGTATCTCGTGTAAATTCGTGCTTAGGCGGCACCAGTGATCTAAGCTCATCGGAGCAGAAGCCATGAAAGTACTTGTAGAAGAGGCACAGGGAAGCTACATCACGCCCCACAAAAGTTGATATACCGTTAAACAAAACTCAAACTCAAACTCTTAAGTGTTTCTTCAGATTATTAATGGTATTTTATTTTACAGTTATGATCACCCTATCCAAATCCCGGGAGCTATTTATGTAGAGTGTTACAGAATAAGAAGCACAGCTTATGCGGATAAATGGGTTAAAAAATGGTTAACTTTAGATTGTAACATATTAAACCTGTAACGATCGGGAAACACACTCCAAGAAGCCGGTTCCACAAAGCAAGGGTTCATAGAAAGAATTCTGGCCGAATTGAATTGATATTGCTCCAATAGAATATTGAGGAAATGAAGGTGGTTCTCTATATACAATGTTTCTAGCTTGGCGGGTCTTAGCGGTGATGGTTAGAACTTGTGGAACTAACGAAGGTAGTCCGTCTGAACACTTTCCATGGAAATAGCGATAGAGCAGTGAAATGTTTCCGACGTTCCGTCTGTGAGATAGGGGTTTATAGTTGAAAATATTCTGTCACCTAATAAGACGTAGAGACGCTTTTTAATTCCATCGAAAGTAAAGACGGATTATACCCTACCCAGATATGGCAACAGAACTTTATTTTCGGCCTGATCTGGCTCCTATAAAGATAGCACGAGGAGTCAGTGAATTGGTGAAAGGAACCAACCATTTTTCCTGTATCTTTAGCGATGGATCCTATGTACAAACTCAGCTTGATGTATGGGTTAAGTTTAAATCTCAATAGGCGATCAAAGCACGCGGCCCTCTTGAGGGGACATCCATTCATCGTGGTGTAAGTTCTGGATCAAATATTTATGCTTATATATATATATATATATATATATATATATATATATATATATATATAAGCATATATATATATATATATATATTTAATCATTTCACTCCGAGCAAGGCAGAAATGCCACTGATGTGCAGGGGGCTACATAACTGTAAAATGATGAGAAAAGAGTGAGGAGTACAAACTAGTTAGAAAGGAACAATAGAAAGCTGAGAAAGCAGGTGCGATGACAGATACATAGGTGGAGAGAAAGGGAAGGTTATACAGGGGAGGGGAGAGAGCTAGAGTCAAGTGGTTAGTAGATGAGTATTGACTTTGCATTTAAATTTCTGGAGGTTGTAGCCGTCAGGAAAGCAAGAATACGGGTGCGAGTTCCACAGGCGGGAAGTGCGAGAGAGGAAGCTGCAGGAGTAGAATTGTCGTCTGCATTTGGCTATACTAGAGATATATTATGTGCCTGGTACGACAGATCTTAGCCGTGAATGTTATAACTGGCTGAAATAAAGATTGAACTTTAACAGAACTCCTTTTATGAAAATAGCGCTGCATCTTGGTCATTTTTCTTTTCGCTCTACCCTTTTGTAATCCCCTGTAATGCCTTGCATTAGGGTAAATTAATTAAAAACAATATTTGCCTGGAATATAGAATTCCTCTATTTTCAAAAATTATGAACTCTCAACTCTTTTTCATTCTAACTATTGGTGAAATAGTCGGGTAGACTGGGCTCTTTAACATTGATTGTTTACATGTTTAAATAGAAGGACTGATTTAAATACAGAACCTTAAGGGCTGGCAATGTAAAAACTATACTGCTGTCTTCCCTTAAATATTCCCAGATTATAGAAAAATTGGATCTTTGGAGAACTTGATTCATCTCTCATAAAAAACTTGCCGATAGAAAACTATAAATTTAACATTCGCCCATGCTTAGAATATTGCTGTCATATATCGTTTTCTATTCTTGCTATATTGATATCCTTGATAAAATCCAAAGAAGCATCAGCAATATTATTGTCCCTATTAAGCACATCGGCTTTAGTCACTTTCCTACCAACATAAGTGTGTCTCTCTTTGCGTTTTCTAAAGATATTTTCATAGTAGATGTTAGGACGAGCTATTCTCTATGATGTCTAAATTCTTCGAATTTATGTGCGTTGTAGTGCAGTGGATATCGACTCAGAACGAAAAATCGGGGAGCCGAGTTCGAATTCCAGTTGAATTCCTTGCTTTCACTTTCAAGCAAATACCCTTGGAAAAGGTATCAATCCGTCTCTTCTCTTCGGCTATGGGTTAAATAGCAAAGCAGATTGTGTCCTATAGCCTTGGCTGGCAACCAATCTACAGCAGAAAGTAATGGCAACCTAATCTTCTGCCCAGTCAGAGACATGATCGCCCGATCGTGTATCAAGTATGGCACTTAACTGACTGGCTAGACTGGCGATGAGGTTTCACCAAATTACAGTTGATCTGGCTAGATGTAACCGTAAATTCTATTCTAAAAGTTTCTTTTTTCGTATTTCTCGTTCGTGGAACTTCATTCAGGTCTCATTCAATATCAATTTCTATTTCCTGTCTTCCTCTGCAATGGTCCGGGTTTTTACTCCTCCGTACACCCCTTGCGTCTTGGTGGAGTTAATGACTTATTTGGAGAGAACTTGATAACCAGCTAAATCAGCGAAGATTTATGTAGTTAAAAAAAGAGAAGAAGAGCGTCATTTTTTGGGGGGGGGGGATTAACCCTCTAGGGTCATTCGTATCATATTTGATACAGTATTTCCCTATAAGGAAACATTTGGTATTTCCCTATAAGGAAACATTTGGTATTCATTGACTGAGCAGTCAGTACTGCTTTCATTTGAAATTCATAAAATATTTCTCTTAAACAAATTTTCAGGAAAATATTTCTTTCAAGGCTTGTTTTCATACTGTATCAAATATGATACGAATGGCCCTAGAGGGTTAAGGCTTCTACTTGTCATAAAGTGGGGGATCAGTTCTATATTGTTATGAAGTAATAAACAGATCCCCCACTAATTACTACTTAACCCTCAAGGGCCATTTGTATCATATTTGATACAGTATTTCCCTATAAGGAAACATTTGGTATTTCCCTATAAGGAAACATTTGGTATTCATTGACTGAGCAGTCAGTACTGCTTTCATTTGAAATTTATAAAATATTTCTCTTAAGAAATTTTTCAGGAAAATATTTCTTTCAAGGCTTGTTTTCATACTGTATCAAATATGATACGAATGGCCCTAGAGGGTTAATAATATAATATGATTAAGGTTTCTACTTGTCATAAAGTGGGGGATCAGTTCTATATTGTTATGAAGTAATAAACAGATCCCCCATTAATTACTACTTAACCCTCTAGGGCCATTCGTATCAAATATGATACGAATGGCCCTAGAGGGTTAACTATAGTCACTAGTCATAACGACACTGATTGTTAGTTCTGCACTTTACCTCAACCCCCTGTTCTATTCTTTCTTTCTGGGTTTCTTTCATTATTTCTTTCTTTCTTTCTTTCTTACTTGCTTTCTTGTGACTGAAATATTCCTTTCTTTTTACTTAAGGGTTTTCTTTTGATTATACGTTCAGTTGTTTAATTCCTCAAAATGTCTTTCTTTCTTTTATCAATAAGCTATACAATATTATTTTTTTACCTAGTCCATGTCTTTTTAAAACATTTTCATGACTAAAATGCTGTTCATGATACTTTCTGTCGTATTATTTCAGTCTGCAAAATATTTCCGGTCTAATAACGACTTTTCTTTCTTTTTATTTTGTGTTTATCTTTCATTTGACTTGTTTTTACTATAACAATATTCTGATGATCCCTTTACTTCTCCCTTTTCATTATCTCTATTTTCTTCGTTTTCTTACTTCTTTATTCTTAGGTTTTCTTTCTTTGTTTCTTTCTTTTTTCTTTCTTTCTTTCTTTCTTTCTTTCCCACTTGCATTTGTCATTAAAATAGAATCTCGCTTTCTTTTAACTTTTCTCTTTAATTATAATGACCAACTGTTTTCATTCCTTCTTTTTATTTTACTATGTTTTCTCTTTCGTTCGTTCTGCTTGTTTCTGCTATAACAATAACCTGATGTTTTCTTTGCTTTTCCTCTTTTTTATCGTTACTTTCTTTCCTTCTTTCCTTATTTTCTTCTTTCTTTCTTTATTTGTTTATTTATCTATATATTATCTTCGAGATTTTCTTTCATTTTTCTTTCTGTTTCTTTCATTCATTATTTATTTATTTTCTTCTAGTTTTTCTTTCATTTTTCGTTTTCTTTGTTTATTTTTCTTTATTTTCTTTCTTTATTTTTTATTTGTATTATATTTCTCTCAACTTTCTTTCGTCATTAAAATATCATTTTTTTCACTTTTCACTTTAATTATATTGAGTAAGTTGTTTTCATTCATTCTTTCTTACTTTCTTTTTTCGTTCTTTCTTTCTTTTTTAATTTTTTATTTACTGATGACTTTTCATTTTTACTAACTTTCCTTCCCTTCTTTTCTATAAGTCGGTAATTATTTATTTACCTTTTATTTCTTTCAATCTGATTCTGACATTAATTAGATGCGACATTATTTTCTCTTTTTCTTCAATTACACAAAGCGCTTTCTTTCTTTCTTTCTTTCTTTCTTTCTTGTGAAGCCAACAGAAATATCTCTACATTTTTGTTGTGTTTTCATTTGTCAATATAAATTCAACAAACTGCCTTTTTTTCTTTCATCTTCTAAATTATAAAAATTTGATACACCTTTCCCTTTTCCTCTTATCTCATCTTTCTTTTTTTAGTTATTCACCATTTCCTTTTACCTCCTCACCACTTCCTTTTATTTTCGCTTAATTTTTTTCGTTTTTTTCTCTCCTATCTCTTTCTTCTTTCTTTTTCTGACTCCTTTCTCCCACCTTTCTCGACAACTATCTTACCTTCCTAACGAACATACATTTCCTATCTCTTTCTTCTTTCTTTTTCTGACTCCTTTCTCCCACCTTTCTTGACATCTATCTTACCTTCCTAACGAACATACATTTCCTATGTCTTTCTTCTTTCTTTTTCTGACTCCTTTCTCCCACCTTTCTTGACATCTATCTTACCTTCCTAACGAACATACATTTCCTATCTCTTTCTTCTTTCTTTTTCTGACTCCTTTCTCCCACCTTTCTTGACATCTATCTTACCTTCCTAACGAACATACATTTCCTATCTCTTTCTTCTTTCTTTTTCTGACTCCTTTCTCCCACCTTTCTTGACATCTATCTTACCTTCCTAACGAACATACATTTCCTATCACATTTTCGGTTCATATTTTCAGAGATGAAAATGTTTGCCATAGACGATTTTACGAAAATCGAATATTCTGTTATTAATATCAATAATCGATTAAGCCAGTTGATTGCATCTGTCTCCATTTGACAGTCTCCAAAGGCAAATCCAATCACCGATGACAACCTGCCCGTAATCGATCTTCATACAAACATACGAACTCAAGTCATATTTTCATTTTTTTTGTGCTGATATTTCTTGACAATTTTCTTAGTTTTTAAACGTCTTTTTTTGTCTTTCTTCTTTCCTGCCGCTTCTTCTTTGTTTACATTATTTTAATTTTACTTTTTTGTTAATTTTTAGTTTCTCTCTTTGTAAATATTTAGTCTTATATAAATTTCCTTTTTTCGTTTTTGCTTTTCACACACACACACACACACACACACAGATATATATATGTATATATATATATATATATATATATATATATATATAGAGAGAGAGAGAGAGAGAGAGAGAGAGAGAATATTGTGGTATTTTTTGGTGCCAAGATTGTTATTTTTCAGTATTTTTATTGATAAAGTTACTTTGGCAAGCAAGTTTTTTGTTTATTTTTTATCGCAAAAGATTCGATATTGGTACGGAGACATAGCGTTGATAGTTTTAGTGTAAAGGATGTGTCCTTTTTACAAAGCAAGTTCATGCCTACTTCGAAATTTTGTCACTTTCCATAACATTGTATTTTACATTTATTGGCATTACGATACAATACGGAGCAGAGAAGGTTAAAATTGTGATATATAAGGATTGATTAGTCTGTGGAATCATTTGTGGCCGAGCGGTCTAATATGCACCAGATCAATTGGTGGCTTTCCTTATGTTGCTAAAGGTCACAAGTTTGAATCCTGCCGAATGACACACATTTTGCAACAAAATTTATTGTAAATAATCAGGCCGGTACAAATAAATATATAAATATACTACTTGCTTTAGAACAGAATATCTACTCAAACACGAATATCGATTAAAAATAATGACTCAAAGAAATAAATTAAATATGTCGGTTGTTAAAATCATTTCGTTAATCATCGGGACTTTCCGTAACACACACATACTCACGCATAATCTTTCGCGTATTACAATCAAAATATGTTTAAATTGCATAATGTTCGCGTATTACATCTTTTGATTGTAATACGCGAAAGGTTATAAGTGAGTATGGACGGATTTTATTAAAAATAAGCACGCATATTGTTTGCAATGTATTTAATCTGATATATATATATATATATAAGATAATTTATATTTCTATGCCTGTCTATCAATCAACTTTGCTGGTATTTTTACTAAAATGTTTTTTTTTTTATGCATTCATAGTCTTGGTTTTGTTTCTGAGTTCAGTATTAGCCTGTAGTTTGAAAGCTAACAGGTGCTAACACCCCGGATTAAAGTGGACATGGAGTCAACGTCAATTACAAGTTTGTTCCCGGTTCATCAAACTTATAATGTACCTATCAGAGGGCTTGTTGCCGGCTGTATTTTATTATTATACCTAGGATATCGGTACAAGTAGAAGACCTATGAACACAGTTTTGATGATAAAAGACGCAGTAAAACAGTTGTAAATTCGATACTTAAATCTGCTGTATTTAAATTGAATGCACTAAGTTAAAACGACAACATATTTTCCTCGGTGTTTTAAATGAGCATAATTCCGGGGATAGAGACAAAGTTAACTGTGTATTTTTATATCAAGCTGAGGCAATAATCGATCGATAATGTTTCAATTTGTGAAATAAATTTAATTCACAACATGTTTAGGCAAATTAATGTATATTTATGCAAATTTACGCAAATTTATAAGACCCGTATTAGCATAATTCTATCTGTTCTTTCTTTCTTCGTTTCTGAAAACGAATATTAAATCTAGTTGAAGGTGAAAATTTCAACTTAAAATATTTTCGATGTTTAATCTTTTTATGTTTTGCTATGAATTTCAACGATACGTTATTGGACAGTTAACCACAAATAAACAAGAATCATGGAGAATTATACATTAAGGTAGATGACAAGGGAAATGCAGTCACAGTTGTTAAAGGTACATCGATTTGTCTCAAAGACAGATACAAAATATTGAACAGGATTTTAGAAGTATTTAAATGTACTGAGATAAAATGAATATAAGAAAACTGAAATGTATAAGTCATTTGAAAAATTCGAGATAGAAAAATGCTTTCTGATATAATGTACTGAATCTCTGATTCTCATAAGATCACAGAAGTTAAGCAACGTCGGGCCTAGTCAGTACGTAGATAAGAGAATACCAGTTGTTGTAAGCTTAGATATGCGGGTGTTGTAATGGATGACAACTCTGAATCGGATACCAGAGAGCTGAGTTCCAATTCTAGTTGGGTTCATTATCATTAAATATGTAGCAGGAACACCAAACCGGATGTGGCAGCAATACTTTAAGCATGGTCGAATGATAAGATGTAAGAAAATTGTCTTGCCCGACACAACAGACCTATCAGTTGATCTGATATAAACTTTCCTTTCCATTTCAACGGAATATTATTTTTCGTCCAGAACATTTCCGTAATGCTATTTTTATTTTTTATATTTTTATTTTTTGGCAGGGACTATAGAATCAGATAACGGATAAAATCTAAAGACCTTATTTTAAATCTAAACAGCTTCACCTCTCTCACATATGATTCGACTATATATTTTTTTATCATTTTACCCCAAGCAAAGCAATAATATCAATAGGACGCAAGGCATTACTGTAAATGAAAGAAATAATGTGAAGGCTTTAGTGAGGAGAAAAGACAATGAAATAACATTATTCAAAAATAAAAAAAGCTAGCGACTGGTGCTGCATTTAAATTTTTGTAGATTGACGTAGCGAAATAAGGAACGAAAAGAAAGTATTAACTGAGAGATATTCAAGAAAATAAACTATTCGAACAGAACATACGGTTACGTCCATCTAGTTCAATAGTAAAACAGTAAGACCTAGGTGCCAATTTAGTACACACTTGAATTCATGCAGTCAAGCTACCAATTGTCATGAAAATATTTACAGAGAAAGTCATATCATATTTATAAAGTCATGTCAGTGAGAAAATGACTGTTGTTAAATCTTGTGCTGAATTATTCGCACATATCAAAAGATTTCACAACAGACACTTCAGTTAATAGTTTCATTCAATTAGAAAACCTTACAGCAAAGGTTAAAAAGAGCAGATCCTCCTGCTGTTTAACCCTTACCTGGAGGATGATAGAACCACCCCTTTTACAAATTAATTTAACAGACTCAAGCTTGATTCTACTTAACGTGTTAATAATAATTAACATAGCAACACACCCGAATAATATATGTGCAAACCTACGGGTAGACACTTATAAAATTAATTGAAACAAGACGAATAATGTTTCTTAGGATCTTGCATACTCTCCCTGAACACGTATACGTCGTCTGTTGGCGTTGTTTTTTTTTCTTCTGAACGCGTCTTCCTTTATTTTTAAACAAATGGGTCCATTTTGTTTGTTGGATTTGATAATACGACTGACGTCTGACACCAAAAATATCCGCAATTTCTCTATAATATTTGCCAGTGTGTTCGTGCTGCGTTACAATTTTCGTACACTTTCTTGGAGTAACGTCCATAGTCGACAATGACCGTAGGACAACTAATCGACAGTCGAAACAATAGGCTCTGGTCGTGATAAAAAAAAACTGATATAATCACAGATGAACCAATGTTATTGAAGGCCAAACAAATTTCATCATATACACCCAAATAGAGTCATATTGCTGCACACCACAGGAAATAACTCAGTCTGAGGAAAAAAATAGAAATCGATTACAACCTGTTTCTCCAGAGAGGGTAAAAAAACTATCGTATGCTGTTTAAAAGGAAAATAAAGCATTTGTTGGAATTAATTTGCATAAAGATGGATATACATGTATGTTTGTGTGTGTCTGCGTGCACGTGTCTGGGACTTAATGCTAAAGTGTGTCTGTTTCTGTGTCTGAGTCTGTGTCTCTGTGTATGCATTATTATAACTGTTATATTCAGTGGGTAAATGTATTTCAATAGACACTAATTTCTCTTTTAAGAAAAATAGAGCTACCTACTAAAATAGAATTACCCACTAAATGCGGAGTTTAAAGTAATAAAACTGATGTCGTGTTAAAAATTAAACAGAAAATGAGAGATAAGTTACTAAAGTGAATTAAATGTAATTTCCATAAAAAGTATATGACATATGGAACTAGAACAATTTACCGCCGTGGACTTAATAAAGATTTCTGTTTGAAATTCCAACGTCTATCAGCATAAGAAGGACGAGATTACGACTGCCGACAACAGTCAGAACATATGTACTAGCAGTATAGCCCGGCGTTGCTCGGGTGTAATGAAAGCTTTAAAACTAATCCATGGTCCTGGAGCTCAGACTCATTCTAAAGAATATTTGTGTGAAGTTTGGTGAAAATCGGATAAAATTGTGGATTTGTATAAAGGACATACAGACAGATAAACAGACACACACACAAACATCTTGCCTTTCATATATATATATATATATATATATATATATATATATATATATATATATATATATCCAAGTGAAGAGGACTCAAGGTTTTTTTTTTATATTTTGAGTGCTCTGGCATTTATTTTATTATAAACAGTGCTCAATATAATGAGCATTATAGAGCTTAATATAATGTAATATAATTATATGGTTATGTTAATTTTTCATTGCTACATGGAAATTTCTATGTTTCGAGATTAATTCTCATCGTCAGGCAATGCTGGTGTGGTTGTGCAGACGATTTAAATTTAAATGACAAATACTTTTGGCTTACTGTGAATGTATGTGGGTGTTTTTTTTTGTGCGTGTGTGTTTGGCTAATCAGAATGGAGATTCACTTAGGGGTTTTGACCCCGAGAAATTTCTGCGCTAACCAACTTTTTCCTCCTCTTTTTTTCTTTTTCCTTGACCCTATTTCCTTGAAAATAAGTCCTTAAATGAACCATGTTCATTATGCTTATATGAAAAACTATTATTAGATCCCTTAAAAATAAAAAATTATTAAATAAACGTAACGAAATTAATGTCATATGTAGACATTGTAAATTATTCACATTAGAAAATGGATAAAACCTAAATTAAATAACATGCTCACCGACGAATTAGGCAAAAATAAAAATTAAAATAATAATAAAGTTAAAGATAGAATAAATTAGTTGTTCCTTTTTTTTAATAATTTCCCCCTTTGTATCAGGATAATAAACTTTACAGCAGATTGATAGATGGAGCGAAAAATAGCAGTTCGATGTTTGCTTTTGGAAAAAAATATTTTCTTTAACAAATAGTATATAGGGCACGGGATTGGTACTACCAAGAAGAGATATCATATCAAATGTAATAAAACTAAAGTGAAAATGATAACATCAGATAAATCCGAAGGAAAGCAGACAAGAGAGGAATAGGGTCAAGGAAAAAGAATAAAAGAGGAGGAAAAAATTTGGTTAGCGCAGAAATTCCTCGGGGTCAAACCCGTAAGTGAATCTCCATTCTGATTTGCCAAACACGCACGCACAAAAATACACCCACATACATTCATAGTATGCCAAAAGTATTTGTCATTTAAATGTAAATCGTCTGCACAACCACACCAACATGCCTGATGATGAGAATTAATCTCGAAACATAGAAATTTCCATGTAGCAATGAAAAATTGACATAACCATATAATTATATTCCATTATATATATATAATCGATTTTCTGCACGATTGTAACAACTGAAACATTGAAACTTCTGAATATCGTTTCTTATGTCTTTGCCTATGAGTGTACCAAATTTGATTAAAATAGGACCACTCCTCCTATAACCCGATTTTTTTGATTATCGATTTTCGATATTTATCCGTAGTACCTCGACACAACACCTAGCTAAGAACTCTTGCAGACGCTTATAGTACAACTGTGTAAATTTTCAAGAAAATCGGTTCAAACGTTTTGGAATCTATAGATAACGGACACACACACACACACACACAGACAACTTTCCATTTATAAACAAGTTTAGATAGATTTATATATATATATATATATATATATATATATATATATATATATATTTATATGTGTGTGTGTAAAAGATTTACATTGTTCGGTCTGTTGTCGGCAGTCTTAATCTCGTCCATATACAGGGTGACCTAAAAAACGGTAATATATTAACAATCCATAAAACCAAGAGTGATGGGAGAAAAAAATTTTATTCAAAGTAATTGAAACCTTAAAACATACCATTTAAGAAACAATGATAGAACTTGCCTTTTTTTTCAATTAAGACCTGTAGATGGCGTCCTTCTTTACGAATGCATTCTTGAAATCTGCTTTTGAGACAGTGACTGATATCCCCTGTTTATTTTTGTTTGTTTTTTTTTTAAAATAAGGTCCGATGATCCCATGTAATGAAACAACACACTACTATTGTCACCTTACTAGCGTGTAAAGGGCACGCTCATAAACTTCATTAGGATTTGTATCTGCCCAGTAACGGCAGTTCTGCATATTCATGTAACCGGGAGATAAAAATTTGAGTTTGATCTGACATCCATAACTTGCTGAGAAGTTTATCTTGATCCATGGTTGATCCGCTGTTTCGCAGTGCTGCCACTTGCTCCTGTCTGCCAATACACACTTCAAAAATTCCTGTTGTTTTGGGTCACCCTTTAAATATGGAGGAAAGCTGTTTGACAAAGTGGAAAATATATTTTGTAGGACATGTTTCATCCCTTAGGACTACATCGGAAAAGGTCTCTTTATATTGATGCGACGACACATGCACAAAAACGAGAGACGCTGGGGATGTTAACTTTGGACATTTTGTAAACGTTTTCATTATATAACCGAACCAACTTCGTTTAGATTATTATTATTTTTTCTTTTTTTTTGGTTTCATTTTCTTTGTTATGAAATATTCCATATTATGATAACAGAAATGATGTCAAGAATAGTAAAATAATGAACGAGCGAATAAAGCACTTTCTAGTTCAGGAGCAGGAAATTTAATTCTAAACCCGGATGAAAAGATTTCGAATAACAAACCAATCCCTTATTTTCAACTTCCGATTATGAACTTCCAGAAGCTTTAACCCTTAAGCAATCAGTCAGTAAAAAAATCCTGACGAAAAAGAAAATGTGGAAATTATGGCAGCTTAATCAGCTGATTTACCTTACTTAAATATCTAAAAATTCTGCATGTTAACGCTTCATTTCCCTTCAAACATGCATTGTGCACATTATAATACCAATGCTTATTTGTTTAAATCAAACTAAATTTAAATCTGACCTATAACTGTTTGGTATATATATATATATATATATATATATATATATATATATATATATATATATACTAGCAGCATATATATATATATATATATATATATATATATATATATATACTTTGGGCGATCATGTCTGGACCGAAACGTAACTGGCTGGGCAGATTATCCCACAGTAGGTTGTCATTGCTTCCTATGGTAGACTGGTTGCCAGCCATGGCTATAGAACCCAATCTGTCTTATTATCTAACCCATAACTAGAGGGATGAGACGTATTAATACGTTTCCAAAGGGTATTTGTGCGTAAGTGAATGCAAGGAATTCAAGTGGAATTAGAACTCGACTCACCGATTTGTCGTTCTGAGTTGATATCCACTGCAGCAGAAAGCACATACTTTTAAGAAGGATCCCATTTCATGACTAGATAAGGCCTAAACTTTTTTTTATATACATGATGATACATCAAACTGTTCTCTAATACTATGTATGTTTTTTTAAATTTTCTAACAATTGAATTTATCATATTCATATATGAATGAAATGTTTGCGTCTTTTTAAGAGTTTTAAATGATGCAGTAATTGAAATAATGTCGAATAATTAATTCATAATTGGCATTCTTGGTTAAGAATGAATGGTTTGTTGGCCTGAATTATTCATTGATTCGAAAGAAAGTATAATTGTCTTGATTTAAATGAAGATTTTCCATATTGCACGGTTCCATTATTGAATTTATCTGACCCAATATTTACTCATTAATACGCGATCTCATTTGCAGGAATAAAACTTTGCTAAGAGTTGGAGATTTTAAAGAACGTCATATCTTTGTAGTAATATGCAATCTGTGAAAATAATCGTTATGTATTTTTTTTTGTAATTAAAGAAAAATCACCATAAGTTAGGAAAGAAAGCTAAGTGTGAGAAATAATTTTAGTCTACGGCTATATTGTGTTGAATACACCGGTTCCCATCCGATCACTGAAGTTAAGCAACATCGACCCTGGTCAGTACTTAAATGGGTGACCATTTGGGAATACTAGGTGCTGTAAACGTAAGGACCAACAATGGTCCACCGGTCCTCCAGGTTTGGGGTTTGGGGGTTGGGTGCAGGGCTAACAACCCTGTCCCGTAAAAAACAGTTTGTTACAGAAAGAGCAACAAAAAGTTGCTGCCCTATGCGCCATCTGGGTGTGATGGTTAAATTAAAAAAGCTTGATCTTGCTCTTAAGGATAGCATAGCGAGTTGTTATTACCGTAAAGGAAAACAATGCTTTGCAAGCAACAAAAACGCTATATGTTGTGTCCGGTGAAATTGATTTACCTCACAGAATTGATTGTACGGAAGTAGTTCAGTAAGTTTAGAGTTGGTGATTGCAGCCTTACTGTCGGAGAACACTCAGACAGAACCTTCCACAACAGATGACTAGCAAATAAAGACAATGATTAGAAATAACTTCATAACTTGATAATTAAGAGAATCACTAAATTTAGCAAAATCCTTGAGCGTTCAGCGACTGACTTGCCCCTGTAGTTAGGTCATACAGGGGCTGTCATGTGACCGCGTGTTTTATCTCGACTAATGGGGAAAAAGCGGCTTTTGTATCCCCACAATGGAATGTCACTAGTTTGATCTTTTGAGACAGTGTATGTAAACCGCTACAATTTTTCCCTCCCCTGACATTTTAGAGATAGATCAAAAGAGACATCATTTGTAAACCTCTGGTTATCTAGAGTTTTGACGCTAAACACAAATACCGTTGTAACATCAAGTATCGATATTCGCAAATATCGAAGGATACTCTTAGGCAGATCGTTTATGCAAATTCAAAGTAAAAAGAGCCTTAGTCCGAGAAGCGGCAGGAGAAAAAAACCTATATTTAAAACAACATTTATTAAACCTTAAAACTATCGCACTATCTTCTTCGCTTCAAATAAAACTGGACCCAATATTTAGTCATTAATACGCGATCACATTTGCAGGAATAAAACTTTGCCGATCACTACTCTAAGAGTTGAAGATTTTTTTTTATATTTTTGTAGTAATATGCAATCTGTGAAAATAATCGATATGTATTTTCTTTGTAATTAAAACAAAATCACCATAAGTCAGGAAAGAAAGCTAAGTGTGTGAAATCATGCTAGAAAAAAGAAACACACACATTTAAAAAGCGGGAACGATAAGGATGAGAATTTAAGAAAACAAAAGTCAATGTTTTAAGTTGCATTTTATATATTTTTTAAGATAAAATTAATAAAAAATCTAGAAGCCAGAAGATATTTCCACATGTGAGGAAAGCGAAAGACAAAATCCATTAGCATACAACTTCGTAACATCTTGCCATTTCGACTGTAAAATGATGAGACCTTACTACCAGTATAGTCATGCGCTTAATTTAATAAAATTTAGTGAACATAGAATAAATAAACAAGCAGTCTCATTAGTTTTATTTTAATCACTAGCAGTATAACACGGCGTTGCTCGGGCGTAATGAAATCTTTAAAACTAATCTATGGTCCTGGAGCTCAGATTCAGCTTAAAAAATATTTGTGTGAAGTTTGGTGAGAATCGGATAAAAATTGTGGATTTGTATAAAGGACATACAGACAGATAAGCAAACACACACACAAATATATTGCCTTTTATATATATATATATATATATATATATATATATATATATATATTATCGATTTTCTGCAGTATTGTAAGAACTGCAACCTTAAAACCTCTGAAAATCGTTTCTTATGTCGTTGTCTATAAGTGAATCAAATTTGATTAAAATCGGACCACTCCTTCTATAACCCGATTTTTTCCGTTATCGATTTTCGATATTTTTCGGGGCTACCTCGACACAAAACCTAGCTAAGAACACTTGCAGACGCTTATAGTACAACTGTGTAAATTTTTGGAGACTATAGTTAACGGACACAGGCACACACAGACACACACAGAGAGAGACAAAGTTCCATTAATTAATAAGTTTAGATATGTTATTTTTTATGGATAAACTAAAAATAGACAACGGCCGTGCAAAATTAGAAAAGGAAATTGTGAAATTTTCTACTGATCCAACCCCTCTCTAGGATAAAACACCATTTGATCCGACATTCTCTAGACCGTGGGCTACAGAGAAAAAGTTATAGCCCAGCGTGGTTTTAATTTCTTTTTTCAGTATACACTTTACCCATAAGCCCTTGTCCGCTAAGATTCGTAACCAAAATATAAACAAAGAAACGCATACTTCCTCGTTCGGATTTTGATATCTTAAAAAGAAAAAATAGATGTGAGTTGTGTGGTGACGCTCTCTCTCTCTCTCTCTCTCTCTCTCTCTCTCTCTCTCTTTTTCTCTTTATATATCTACATATATATATATAGATTATTTCATTTGTAAACGATTTATTACACGACCTAGGTTTCTAACATGTGGTGACTTCAGACGATTTGCAATAACTGATTTAACGGGGTTTTTTTTCAGAACGCTCAGGTAACGGAAATTTTTGAACGCGCAATTTTTAAAATTACATGAAATTATAAAATTTTCATCCATGGTTGTATTAACTTATTAGGTATTTTATGGTATGGTTACAGTTACTTATAATTTCTGTTCTTTTATTCAATAATTCATTTTTGTTTGGGAATAGCATAATCACTAACTTTTCTTCCTGGTACAGTCTACATATTTTGCCACCGTTGTAAGGTTTGGCTGCTTTCACTATCCTTCAAGTTATGTCTGGGGCTTTTCGATATTTTAATTTCAATTTTCACATATGGCTTGCAAGCTTTGTACAATTTTTATTTTAATTATTTTATTTATTTTAAAAAGCAATGCTAGAAAACGAAACATTATCTGGTTCAACCAGATAATGTTTTGGTTTTTAACTCTAAGTTAAAAACCAAAATTGGACAAATATTTTTAAACTGATCTATAAACACTTTCCCGAAAAGCTCAGAACTAAATAAAATTTTCAATAGGAATACAATCAAGCTAAGTTATAACTGTACTAGTAATTTAGAAAATTTCATAAAGAAACAAAACTCCAGAAATTTAAATAGCATTGTACAAAACAAGATCACTAATAAAGAATGAAACTGCAGGAACAAAAATAAATGCCTACTTCACAGACATTGTTATACAAAAGAAGTCATTTACAAAGCAAAAGTACATGACTTAAATGGTCAAAACAAAATATATTTGGCATCAACAAAAACATTTTTAAAACCAAATGGTTCAATCACAGCTTTACATTTAAAATAAAAAACTTAAAAAATGGTACACAATTGAATAGCCATGTGTGGAAATCGAAATTAAAATATGGAAAAGCCCCAAACATAACTTGAAGTATAGTGAAAGCAGCCAAATCTTACAACGGTGGCAACATATGTAGACTGTACCAGGAAGAAAAGTTAGCGATTATGCTATCTCCAAACAAATATGAATAAAATAACAGAAATTATAACCATACCCTAAAATACCTATTAGGTTCATACAACCATGGATGAAAACGTTATAATAACTTGTAATTTTTAAAATCGTGCGTTAAGAAATCCCCCGTCACATGAGTGTTCAAAAAAATCACCGTTACGTAAACGTTTAAAAAAAAACCCCAAAAAACCGGTAAAATCAGTTATTGCAAATCGGCTGAAGACACCACATGTTAGAAAACTAGGTCGTATAAAAACTCGTTTATAAATGAAGAATATTCAAAAGTTCTACAATATAATTGTATTGAACCCTGTTTACAACAAATGTGTACTGGTCTAATTTTATTATGACCAAAAACTAAGTAATTAGAAAATTATATACATACATACATACATACATATATATATATATATATATATATATATATATATATATATATATATGCAATACATACATAATAGCATAATTCACATGCAAAATAAAATTCGAAATAATCAAAGCATAACTAATAAAAAAGAGAAGTCCTACATTTATTAACATCAATTATGAACACGGTAACAATGTCTTTACCGTGTTCGGAACTTAACATACACATAAGTCTATATACATAATCTTTACACATTATTTACAAGTAAAAGAAAATTCATTTTTGATAATGGCTGAAAGTATTTCCGAATTAGCTCGAAAATACAAAACCTTTGGATAATTCTCTAATTTGAATTTAGAAAAGAAAATAATCATAATAACACATGCCTCTTCTTTCACAATGTAACTTGTATAAAAGGGAAGCTGTTTACCAAATACACAAGATATATATATATATATATATATATATATATATATATATATATATTAGTTATCCACATACAAGCCTGTTTCTTGCATCACAGTTCGTCATTGTGGATAGACACATCCTCTTGCTTTTGGCCGGGATCGAAACTCGACCGTCTTGGTGTCTGTCGGAGTCGCTTCCGCGCTAAGCCATAGGCGCGTGGAATTAGAGAAGAGAAAATTAAACGTGTTGAATATAAGTGTATACATATGCCAGTCACAGAAAATAACTGAATTCATTTCTAAAGAGTAACGCATATATCGCAGAAGCGGAAATGTTTTAAAAATTAGCGAAACTCGACCGATGTGGTGTCAGTCGGAATCGCTTGCCCCCTTAGCCATAGGCGCATGGAGTCAGAGAAGGGAAATTTTAACGTGTTGTACATAATCAGTGTATACAAGCTCATGTTACCGAAAGAACTCAATTCATTTCGAATATATCGCATATATCGAAGAAGTGGTCACTAGTGCCACTCAATAAGAATTAACACGGTCTCACACTTTTACAGGCGACAATTCTATTCTATCAGCTTCTATTCTCGGGCTTCCCGCCTGAGAGACTCCCTTCCATATTCTTGTTTCCTGACGGCTGTACCCTCCAGGAATTTAAATGCAAAGTCAATTTCCATCTCTTATCCACTTAACTCCAGTCCTTTCTACATCACCCCGTGTATCTAGTTCTTTTCCTTTCTCTCTATCTTCGCAACCGTCTTCACTCCTGTGTTCACATCCTTCAAATGCCACTGATGTGCTGGGGCTACATAAGTGTAAAAAGATTAATTAGAAAAGAGTGAAGAGGAATACGAACCAGTTAGAAAGGAGCAATAGAAAGATGAGAATACAGGTGTGATGACAGTTTCAAAGGTGGAGAGAAAGGAAAGGACATACGGCGTGGGGAAAGAGATAAAGTCAAGTGGTTAATAGATGAGTATTGACATTGCATTTAAATTCCTGGAGGTTGTAGTCGTCAGGAAAGGAAGAATATGGGAGCGAGTTCCACAGGTGGGAAGTGCGAGCAAAGAAGCTGCAGGAGTAGAATTGTCGTCTGTATTTGGCTAAGCCTAACTGTGAATGGGTGGGGCCCAGTTTTCCAATCTGGTTACACGAGTAAACACCTGTTGAGGAGGCACCAATGACTTAAGTACGTCCGAGCAGAAGCCATGAAAGAATTTATAGAACAGACAAAGGGAGGCCACATTGCGTCGGTGGGGAAGTGGCTGTAGTCGAAGCCGCCAAGTCAGTACCTATGACATAACTGATTCTCCTTTGGAGCCTGTCGAGAACACTGAAGTGAACGGCAGGGGCGCCTGACCATATATGGCAGCAGTACTCCATACACGGACGAATTGTTAACTTGTATATATGCAGGATGGATTCAGGCGGAAAAAAGATCCTGGCCCGACATAGTGCCCCAACTTTCTTAGCAGTGGATTTAGCTATGGACTCGATGTAGTGGTTCCATTTGAGATCAGAAGAGATGTTAAGTCTGAGGAGGCGCAGTGTATTGCTCTCAGGGAGAATCGCTTGGTACCATGCTTATGGGAGGCAGGAGAGGTTGGCCAGTGATGATTGACAGACAACAGCTTGGTCTTAGACGCATTGAAATTGACAAGCCACTGCTTGCCCCAATTCACCACAGAGTGTAGATCCCGTTCAAGGTCAGCAGCGAGATTATGTTTGTCAGCCACTACTGGTTTCTTACTGATGTGGGAGTATATTGTGGTGTCATCTGCGTAGATGCCTACTTGGTACTTGATCTCATCTGGGATGTCGTTTATGAAAATAAGGAAGAGCGTCGAGCCCAGGATAGAGCCCTGTGAGACACCAGCATTCGTGCTGTAGGATGAAGACGGCATGCCCATTCAAAACGACCTTCATTTTGCGGTTATTTAAAAAAGATTGGATATAGATCAAGCAAGCGTCCAGTAATACCCTAACCCCGTATCTTGCATAGAAGGCCAGAGTGCCAAACCCTGTCAAAAGCCTTGCAGATGTCCAGAGCAACAGCACGAGCCTCGCCTGACTCATCAAGAGTCTGGAGCATGTATTCCGTAACGGTTGTTAGCATGTCGGCCGTGGACCTGGCAAAGCGGAAGTCATATTGCCTGTCAGAGCAGAGTTTGTGGGCAGTAAGATGTTGAACTATTTCAGCATTGATTATGGCCTCGAACACTTTCCCGAATATTGGTAGAAGACTGATAGGGCGATAGTTGGATGGGTCCGAGTGTTCACCACAGTTCTTAAATACAGGAAACGACTGAAGAGAAATTCCAGCATGCAGGAAAACAGGAAGCAGAGAGGCAGTAGTTATACAGTTTAGAGAGAACAGGGGGAGTTCAGGATCACATTTCTTAAAGACTATCACAGGGATTCCATCACCACTGTTCGCCTTATGGAGGTCACGTTTTGAAATTACTCTGGATGCTACAGTCGGGGTAATATGTACGTCGTGCAGTTTGGCCCCGGTTCTAATATGAAAGTCGGGTGAGTGTACTCCAGATGAGTCAAATGTGGAGTTGGATGAGAATCTGCGGGCAAAGCACTCGTCTTTGTCCGCAGATGACGTGAGAACCTCAAATTCATTGATTAAATGAGGCATTGAGGATTTGCTATTGTTCAGTACCCGTTTGCATAACCGCCAATAGTCCTTGGAGCCGAACTTGCGGTCAGCTATGCGCTGTCGCATTCTCTCAGCAAACAACTGTTTGGCGTCATTCAAGATTCTCTTGCACTCATTACGAGCAGACGTGAATAGGCGCCTATTGTGATCAGATGACTGTCTCTGGGATAGTCGGAAGTAATCGTTCCTGAGGGCAATGGCGGCCGAAAACATGGCAGGAGAGAACCACGGAGAGGAATGAGGTTTTAGGCAATACTTCCTGGTAGGTATGAAGGCATCAATGCCAGCTTTCACCCATGACGAAACCTCAGAAGCACAGTCATCAACTCGGAGATCTAACACTTTTCCTCAAGGGACGTCGCAGAGGAAATCACGAAAGGCATCTCAGTCAGCTATTTGGTAGCAGTAAGAGGTCCTATAGGTAGGAGGCTTCTGGGGGGAGTGACAATGGAAAGAAATATTGAGAGAGACAACAGCATGGTCGGAGTTGCCGAGAGGGCAAAGCTGCGAGACTTGGACAGGCGTCAGGTGCAGAAGTAAAACATATATCTATTATCGAGGAGTGTCCAGAGGGAGTTCTTGGAAAGCGATTGCGGAAGTCCACCACTTGTGTAAGGGATTGGGAAATAGCGAAGTTCATGGCCTGGATGCCCGCTGGATCAGTAATAGAGTCATTAAGCCACTCAGAGTGAATACAAATATGTGAGCGAATGGGTGGTAGGAAATAACCTTATCTATGTTGTCAGCAATGCTATCTAGAAGGGAGCAGTCAGGAGAGGAGGGAGAACAGTGAAGAAAGAATAGGTATGTAACCGAACTGAGGAGAGAGAGAGACGGAAACATACATATTGGTGGACAGTAGATTCGAGTGAAGACACCCTAGCTATGGGGAAGGTGTTCACTAACGTAGACCCCCAGCGCATGAATGTGGAACAGTGGAATCCTTCCTCAAGGGTTGAGGTTAGTCTCACAGAGCGGTAGGATGTCCGGGGATTTTTCGTGGAGGAAAGCTTCTGCGCTAGGAAAGTTAGTACGAATGCCCCGGATATTAGTAAAAGAAAAGTTAAGGGATTTAGTTGGTTTGATTTTGGCCAGTTTAGGTTATTTTTTGATTTTGTTTGTAATGATATATATATATATATATATATATATATATATATATATATATATATATATATATATATATATATATATATATATATATACCGAGAGCCCATAGCTCAGAGGCAGAATCGCCGACTGAGACCAATTCGCTCGGGTTTCAGTCCTGGGTAAAAGGCAATCGACTGTCTAACTGTACTAATGACCTGTGAATGACTATATATATATCGCAACTATTCATATTGCTCATATTTTGCCCTGCTTAAAATGGGTGAGTCTATGAATTTACTGACCCCAGCTTGGTGATTCAAAACTGAAATTTATTTTAATAATGCTTGAATTTGAAGTACAAAAATATATGCGCTCATATTTGATTAGAATTGTAAACATTATTTTTTTTATTTGTTTGTTTATCAGCATATCAACCCTTTTGAGTCATTTGGAGACACGAAAGATCAATGAATTGCGTCTTGGATTCTGCAATTGGAATGCAGAATTCAAATTCCAGTCGTGTTCATTATTCACTTTTAAATCCTTGAGAAAGGCATGAATCCAACTATTCTTCCGCTCATCTATGGGTAAATAGTAGAACATACTGGGTTCTCTAGCCTTGGAAGGCAACTGTCTAGGAGAAGAAAACGTTTTAATCCCAAATTTTATGAAGCACTGGCGAAGCTCAATTCTATGCAGCTAATGAAAGAAGCTTTAACTTTGACACAATTAACCCTAA
>JBBBDQ010000359.1:1257500-1310000 GCA_037127315.1 Ascarosepion bandense | reverse complement strand
ATATAAACAAGCTGAAATTGTTACTACTTCAGTAGAGTTTAATTTCCCCACGACTCTACGTCGCTGGTTTCTAACTCTTACTCACACTATGAAACGTACACATGGACACATACATACACTCTTTGGTCACTATGCTAAACACTAAATATTCTACTAGTTAATTTATGTTATCTTGACCTTAAGAACATTCTGAACATTAACGACCAACCCAATGAATATTTCGATTCATTTCTTTCATTCAAACAAACTTTATCACATTCAACTTAAACTTTCATTCTACAAGTGCCATTGTTTCTGAGAACATTTGACTTTAATCAGTAGGAAGAAACTCCTGTCTTACTTATCTATTGTCAACTGTATTGCATGCATTTTTCAACCAATATATAATTATATTGTATAATCGTTAATACATTTTTAATTGTTAGTTACATTGTCGTTATTGTTGTCTATTTCCATTTCTTGACTTTAATCAGTAGGAAGAAACTCCTGTCTTACTTATCTATTGTCAAGTGTGTATTGCATGCATTTTTCAACCAATATATAATTATATTGTATAATCGTTAATACATTTTTAATTGTTAGTTACATTGTCCTTATTGTTGTCTATTTCCATTTCTTGACTTTAATCAGTAGGAAGAAACTCCTGTCTTACTTATCTATTGTCAACTGTATTGCATGTATTTTTCAACCAATATATAATTATATTGTATAATCGTTAATACATTTTTAATTGTTAGTTACATTGTCCTTATTGTTGTCTATTTCCATTTCTTGACTTTAATCAGTAGGAAGAAACTCCTGTCTTACTTATCTATTGTCAAGTGTGTATTGCATGCATTTTTCAACCAATATATAATTATATTGTATAATCGTTAATACATTTTTAATTGTTAGTTACATTGTCGTTATTGTTGTCTATTTCCATTTCTTGCATCTGGAGTTAATTGTTGGTCGTGTCGAATCTCAAATATAAATATTTGTGGTGGATATTGGAGATATTCTTAAGGCTCGACAAGCGTGGATCTGGTAATTATTGTCCTTGTGCCAGACGCGATTGAAGTTATCGAAGAACTCCTCTACATTGCCTCCTGAATTATATTTACCAATTTGCTATTCGTATTTTATGTTATTTTCATTGTTTTACTAAGTAAGTTTGGATATATTCTTGATATCTTCCTAAGTTTCAGCGGTAATGTCACAGATATGAATAGCGTTTTTTTTTATTTGTAAAAATCATTTTAAAGACAAATTTGATTCTGCCTGTTGCTTGCTTCCTGTATTAACTTTGTTTATGAGAGTTATATTTTTAATGGTTTATAATAAATTAGATCATCAAATTCTCTTTGTGTTTCTCAATTTGAGCTTTTCCAAATTCTATTTTGAAAAGAAATATATCTTCAACATTTCAATTTCTGTCATTCTGAAATATTAACTAATGTTTTGTCTCTCATTTCTTTTATCTATTCCAAATTTCACTATATCTCTCTTCTTTTGTACTTAGGAAGTCGTCCATCAAAGTGGTTTCATTTGATTTTCACTTTATAACGTCATTGTTGTCGTAAGAACATTCAATTTTCTAATCTGAATATCGAGTATATACTGGGATTATCTTTAGACTAAATTATTTGACTTCTGATCAGATTGTTCTCCAACTAATCTGTTTAATATAGATTCGAAACATTACACTGGTCGATATTTTTCGACCCAATTTTTGTTAAGCAATGAGCACTATATTTCCACGCTGTGTTTAAAAGTCAACTCTAATTTTGCCACAATACGTTTTCTCAGTACAGATCATTTTTATTTTGTTTAACTTAGCCAGAATACTAAACAGTGATATGCCAGGGCTAAGTAGAACCAAACTTAAGCGTTTTCAGATTAGTGTTGTGAATATTCGTGGCGAAACTTCACCGCAAATTTGTATTGACCGGTTTGTACCGGAAGTAAGACAAGGAACAAGAAGATAGATGCAAAAGAGTGTACTAGTATAACCAGAAAGAAGATATTCAAAGGAAGAGTTAATAATAAGTAATATACAAATAAGTAAGTCCGAAGGTATTATTACGCTGCCTGACTTGTAGATGTCGTTAACTGCTTTCGTTAACTACTGTACTTTACTGCTCCGTTAAAACTGCTCTCTGTAAGTCACGCAGGTAATTTATATATATTGCCAGAGAGAAAGATTCCATTTCTCGTAGGAGGCACGATAACAATCAGAATAACTTATCATAGAAGAAAAAAAGTATCTCAATAACTTAAATAATGCATTTTCAACATTTTCAGTTCAGAAAAAAAATTTTCAGAGAAAATTTTTCATCAGCAGAAAATTAATCACCAACCTTAAAAATTTTATCCCTATGAATAATAAGTTTTATTGGTACAGAAGCACATAAGGGCATGCAAAAAAGAAAACATATCGCTGTTTTAATATGTTAATAAGCACCAGAATATCAAACTTCATTGTATAATTTTTTGGTCAGAGAAATTTCTGATAATTTTGGAGATGTGTAGGAAAAGTGCCTAGCTGGCTATGACTATATGGGGTTTTGCTGCTATTTTAAATGCTTATAAAGAAAGTTCTAACCTTTTTAGTCTCAAAAACACTCGCCAAGCACCCTAACAACTTTCATTTTTTAATGTCCACACGCATGTTGTACAAAGACTGCATGACAATTCAAAAGTTGTATTATAAATATTATTACGGTTTCAGGCTTACAGGAAAAACTACTAATAAAAACTAAAACACCATTAGAAGTTGTGGTGAAAAGAAGCACAGAGCTAGATTGTGTGAGCTTGACAGGGGACCCTGCCATTTAGAATCAAAAAAGAAATTGAAGAATGGCGAGAAGTAAGAATATACACCCAGTAGTAAATGGGAGGGTGGCCATTATCAGAGTAACTAGAAAGAGGGCCTGAGAGGAACATTTTACAGCAAATTGCACAATGAGGAGGTGCTGGTATTGTGAAAGACCAGGTCACCTAAAGAGGAGCTGTTCTCGGCGAGGAGGACGAGTAAAAATAGAAGGGTCTGGTTTCGGTCACCCAGATGGAAGGGGCTAAAGTTGGACCCTCGTGTGGATGACCCTTGAGATGTGCTGGCGCTCGTCGCCGGTTGGCTAGAGAACGAAGCTACTAAGAGACGAAAGAAGAAAGCTAACATGTTTCATGTGTCGGTAGGAGAAGGACTTAATTGTGAGATATTAGTGGGAGAATCAGTAGTAAGATCTGTAATAGATACAGGGTCACAGGTCACGATGCTGAATCAGGAAGATTATGAGCGCTTGTGATATGAGGGTAACTTGAACGAGGCAGACATTGAAATTACTCATGCGACATAATGAAGATAAAGGTAATGGTGAATCACCCCGTGGAAGTAGAGGGGACGAGCAGCTTCCAGAAGTTTAGTGTAGCCTCAGGTTTGTGTAAAGAGGCGATTTTAAGAGAAGATTGACTTCACCGTCATGTAGATAGAATAGAGTTTAACCCCCACTGCTTTGATAGTAAAAATAGAAGAGTACCATTCATATCGGCAAAAAGCAGCACAGTATCGGGGAAAGAAGATAGACTTCTAAAAGTAAATAAGGTAAGAAAGATGAGGTGGAAGCCCAATAATAAGATAATAGAGACAGATAAGGTCTCCGTTTAAGATGAGTCAAGGGAGAGAGAAAAAGATAACAAACTACCCCTCTCTCTGCTCTAAAACAGGCTAAGAGAAGAGAATAGGTCAGAAACTGAAACAGAAGTAACCCCCAAGAAAAAGTTAGAAGGGGTAGACAATAAAGAAGAGAATAGGTTAGAAGTTGAACCTGAAGTAACCCCTGAGGAAAAGGTAGAAGTGTGAGACAGCAAAGAAGGGAATCGGTTAGAGGTTGAGTCAAATTTACCTCAAGCAGAAGCAAAGAAAATCCCGGTTGACGAAGTCCAGGGTTGTAATTTTTAAACTCTCCAAATCAGAAGAGGAATTAAACGAGTCTGAGGAAGATGAAGTTTCAACTGGTGGGGATAATGAATGTACGGTATACAAACATCTTGAGATATTCTTTCAATTCACTAAACTATTGGAGGAAATGGTGAAGAGACCAGGTGCATGTCGGGAGCTACCCTTCAAGGAAAGGTTAAAGGGATCGGGAGATCTTGAGTCTCATTAAAGAAATTAAGTGTGAAATTAACAGGTCACGAAGGGCGGAGGAACTTACTTGCCGATTCAGTTTTCGGGAAACATACTGGACAGATGCGTGCCCTAAATATCTCTAATACATAAAACAAAGAAAGGGAATTAATATATATATATATATATATATATATATATATATATATATATATATATGTGTGTGTGTGTGTGTGTGTGTGTGTGTGTGTGTGTGTGTTTAAATACTTAGACCCTAATTAACCTAGAAATTTCACATTTTCTTTTTATTTATGTTTTTACTTACTTATTTATTTATCTATTTATTTCTTTTCTTTCGTTATCTATTTTTTCTATTTGTATATCTTTATATGTATATATATAAATGCGTGCATATGCATATATATATACATATACATACACACACACACACACACACACACATATATATATATATATATATATATATATATATATATATATATATATATATTTCAATGCCTTCGTCCACAAAAATTAAACAAAAGTTACCTCCCTTATAACTTACAATTGATCGGACTCTAAAATATTTACATATATATATATTTTTCTCACTTCTAAAATTTTATTTTCATATTTCATTGTTAGCTTTCGATACAAAGCAAATCTGTTTATACATTTAATAAATGATAAAAAAATCCCATCCTAGGTTTATAATTTATAACGACCTTAAACAACGCTAGTATCAAAAATAAAAATAAAAATCTAGAAACGGTCAGTTCATAATATGCATCTGATGATTGCATAGTTTAAGGGGTAAAACAATTGTGATGGTACACCCTACAACTTTTGCTGGTAAGGTGAGGTACCTAGGAGACATTTTGTGATTCTAGCTAATAATCTTTTAGTCCTTACACCATGCTTGAATATAAGGCGACAGTAAGATCTTCCAGTCTTGTTTTTTACGGATTATCAAACTTTTGTAAGAAAGCAAACCAGAAAACATTTTAGATTGTAAGAATGTTCTGGAGAGACAAAACTTACGATTAATTTATAGCTTGTGGGAAAAGAGGTTGTGCTTATATTTCTAAAAAAATATTTGCGCGAAAGTAAATAGAAAGAACATCAAAGGGAAATAGAACTCTGCTACCCGATTTTTAATCCCGCGCCGTTATCCATTACACCAACCGCACATCCAAGCTTATAATACTTGGTATCACCCATTTATGTAATGACTCCCCTCGACGTTATTCTATATGAGTGACGTCAAAGATTTTGCAAAACACGACAACGAATTAGCAATATTTTAGTGATGACATCGGTATGCACTTCTTATTAGATAAATGGGCCAAATTATCATTCAAGAAAAACAAGCAAAATATATCATTATTTGGTCAAAAAGATTAGGATACCTGAAAAATAAGAATCGCATAAGTAACTAGATGCAGGATGTGCGTTGTGGTACAGTGGATATCGAATCGGAACAAGAAGCCGGGGAGCCGAGTTCGAATTCCAGTTGAATCCATTGTATTCACTTACGCGCAAATACCCTTGGGAAAGGTATTAATCCATCTCTTCCTTCCAGTTATGGGTTAAATAACAGGACAGATTGGGTTCTATAGCCTTGGTCGGCAACCAGTCTACCGCAGAAAGCAATGGCAACCTACTGCGGGATAATCTTCTACCCAGTCAGTCATGTCTCTTTCGAGACATGATCGCCCAAGCGTGTATCACGTATGGCACTTAACTGACTGAAGTAACTAGATGCCAGCCAAAATTGAGTTTAACATTTGAAGATGAAGGGTGAAATAAATAATGGATACCAAAGATGTGTTTGTTTGATCTTAAATACCGAGTTAAATTCTCGAAATATAATATTAACCATAAACACTTTGGCCCTCCGTTTAGTGAATTACCGTTTCAACATACTTACCGCGGCCATAGCTGACATTAAGCCAATGGATGTGGAAAAGAAAAGGCCTTCAGTTATCCGCATTTTAATTATCTTAAAGCCAACGTTCATCGTATGTATATGTCTAGGTCGGGAAGAGACACAGAATTATATCAGAACACTTTTGCGAAACCACAACAATCAACAATCAAAAGTAACTAGCAACTATAAAAAAAACCCGATAATGGACTAAGCCAAAGACAATATGAAACATTGTTTATGATAAAGGAACCCAAAATATTCAAAAGGGAGTTTCAAGTGGGTGAAAAGAGGAGGTAAGCTATAATCCGTAAAAGGCAGCTGCAAAGAACTCCCCCCAAAAAAGCAAATGCAATGGACTAAATGCGAAAACGATGGCAAAGTAAACCTTTCCATGGCGAGTACAATTCATGTACCAAAGAATCGTATGTAGATAAACTGCATACCGACAACTAATTGCGTAGTCCTGGATTAAAGGCTGAAATTGAAGTTACTTATCAAGACCTCATCAAACAAAGATTCAATAAAAACTGTGTTGAATCAAAATACAGATTCTGCGATAAATATCCATTAACAATTAAGCATTTTGTATCGGGTTTCACAATATTTCCGTCTGGAAATTCTGAACTGAAATATCTGCAATTATTAAGCTAAGGGAAACTTAAAAAATGGTATGAAACCACAGACCCACCCACAAAGACAGAGATAAATTGAAACTAACCACCCAGCAATTGTGAGCAAATACAAAAGTGTTACACTGAAAATATTTAGAAAGATTAGCAAAATACACTGATATTCAAGTGAACGCATAAATCAAACCACAATTTTTTGTGTCCTAAAAAATTGATACCTGAAAACATCATTAATTTCACCAATGTGAAATAATGCCACAAAAGTCTTTATGTATCACAAAGCTGTGACGCATGAAAATATCATTTCTTTCAGGTATGTTTACATACCTGTGTTTGATTGGAAAAGTTTCATATAGCATTAATGACAGTATCTCTAGCAGTCGATGTCTTAAAGAAATTACAGGAGTGTTCTAACAAGTCGAGTACAAATTCTGTCAATAGCTTAGTCTGTGTAAAGTGTGAGTTTGTGGATTGATTTTTTTTACATATGTGTGCAGTGCAAAATGTCAGCTGTACATTTACGACTTGAGATTTCTGGCTGGGACCCAAGATGAATTAAGTATACATCCGAAAGTAAATAAATGTTAATGAATGATATTGATTATAATAAGAAGAAGCGGGTAGAAGGAAACTTCAACGATCATTACAAACAAAGGAGAAAACAAACACTGCTATATATAACTAATTGAACTGAGATGCAATAGTTGTGCAAAGAACATCTAAAACTAAAAACAGAATCTAGATTTTACAGAGAAAATCGTCATAAGGATAAGTCAGGTAAAAGAAAAATATAGTAAAAAATAGATTATTGCAGATTGCGAGAAATATGTATGGCATAATCAGCCGTACATTTACCGAATAAAATAAATTGCGCCTGAAACTGCAAAATAGGCAGGATATAGGTTTTATTTATATTAAGGAAAACGGAGACATGCATTAAAACAACGTCATATGTCTTATGTGCAAATGATTGAAATGTTAGACAGAATACATGTTCACATTCGAGTAATAGACTGAGAGCTGCGAGAGTGACTAGGCATTTGACTATTAAAATAAATGGTTTATGAACAAACTAAAATTCACCAGAAGATTAAACGACGTATAATTTCTGTTATATTCGGATTCAAACGTTTCACACAAGCTACTTATGAAGACAAGATACATTTCCTGAAGATAGAAAGGAGAAAACCTATCTCAGCTTTTATGTTATTGCGAATGAATTGATCAAAACATAAAACCTGAGACCTACGCCCAGCGATTTTTGCCAGCATGGAATGGCTTGGAAAGAAAATGTGAAAAGTTAAATAACTATAAATCCAAGGTAGTATCTTAACGTAAAAGAACAATGATAAGAAAATTCTCAATGTCTGAAACATGGAAAACGAAATAGAAAAGAAAAGTGAAAATTTAAAACAAAAATAGTACCAGTGATAGTAGGTGCGCTTGGAATGATAAAAAAGGAACAAAACAACACATTGAAAGAATTCCTGGAAAGAGCTTAAGAGATAAACAAAAAAATAATCTTGATAAGTACATTAAGCCGACACACTAAGTAAAACTATTCCATTTTTATACGATTAATCTAGAAAATTTAATACAAACAATTAATGTGTTTAGTCTTTTTATCAAACTTAATTATAAAACATATTTCACAGAAAATAGATTACATTTTCAAGAAAATAAAATATTTTTTTATCTATTTAAAGTTTTTTTTTTATTTTTCCATTTTCTTATTAAAGATTACATAATCTTTAACTCAAGGAAAATATCTTTTAGAAAAGTGAGTTTGCAAAAGTTTACATTCAACTAACATTTGCTCCGTTTCCCTTTAAATATTAGAATTCATTTGCTCGGAAACTGAATATAGATCCAAACCTTATTTTCCGCAAACACTTTTAAACGCTTGCAAGTCAGAAAATAGACAAACTGATCATTTTTGTGTAGACATTAACTCCTTCATAATCTCTTGAGGTACGGCTATTGTATTCCCCTAACCAAGTTCTAAGCATCCATCTTGGTTCTTACGTTATCTTCGACTCTTGCCCCTTTTTTACATCGGAGATGTTTAATGACTAGAAAAGCATGCATCTTCCATTATGAGCTTAATGGATTATATTATACGTTAAAGTGAAAAAAAGAAAAAGGGTTCCAATTAGACGGGAAAGGCAGGAGAGAAGCTAAGATATTTATAAAAGCGTAATATCAAAAGGACTCAAGACAAAGGAAAATTTGCAAAGAATGTTTGTAACAAAACGAGAAACTAAAATGAATAAATTAATATTGTTTGAAACTTACCCATATATATATATATATATATATGGAGAAGTTTCAAACAATATTAATTTATTCATATTAGGTTCTAGTCTTGCTACAATCATTCTTTGCAAATGTTACTTTGTCTTCATTACACAAACAACAAACAATACCTCCATTTCAAGAGTCACCATCTTAAAAGTTGTCTAAAATCCATTCCCTATTCTTTAGCACGAGGAATTAGCACAATAGTATCTAACGAAACCCTTCGTAAAATACACCTAGAAGAACTACAAAAAATATTACAAATAAGAGGATACTCCACTCCACTAATAAACAAGGGTTTCCAACTAGCAGAAAAAAGCCATTAGAATCCCGCAGGAATCCAAATAAAAACAAGTAAAACATGAACAGAAAGAAAACATTCTAACATTCGTTTTCACACACGACAAAAACAATCCGGAATTATTCGCAATGATCAAAACACACATGGAATTACTCAACAATAATGAAAAATGAAGAAACTCTTAAAGACAATTAAAACAATTAATAGCAAATTCCATCACAATAAATTTAAAAGACATCCTAATCTCATCAAAATTCGAACAGCCAACTAATATCAAAATAGCAAATAAAAGAAAATTGTATGTCTTGCAACGTTTACTTGAATGCAGCGGAGGTAACTTCAGAGTAATACCTATCTACCAAAATGCAAATTATGACACACTCATAATGCAGGAAGAAATATTCATAAAAAATACAAGCCTTCCCTCAACAAAACAACATGAAAAACTTAAAACACATACACCAGAGAGAAAATAAACACAATTACACACACACATACATACACGCATCCACACACACCAAAGTCAAATAGTATCCGCAAAACAGTGAAAAGAACCAGATGACCAATAAAAACAATTTTAAAGCTAAAGACGAAATAAAAATTGCTCTCACACACATACACTCACACACATGCACACACACACTAAGTTCAAATAGTATCGCCAAAGCAATAAAACCAATCATATAACAGATAGAAAACAATTACAAACCAATTTCGCAAGTCTGTGAAATATTCCTCGATCACAAAAGAGCCGCAAAAAAAAAACAAAAAAAAAAACTAACTTGCTAATGTGAAAAACCACAACTCTACAATCTCTTCAACTGGTAGTCAGCACTTGATTTTTTTATCTATTTACAAACGATACCATAGCCAAAAGTAACTTAACGTGTTAATGTGAAAACCCGCCAATCCCGCCATCATTTCAACAGGGTAGTCACCAATTGATTTATTTATCTATTTATACAGGAGACCTTGGCCATCAGAAACACAAACGGATCTCGATACGTAAAGTCACAAATTCATTCGTCTGAAGAGAGTCCACTTTAGACACGAAACACGTGTAGCGTCACAAATAACATTATAGACACTTAATGTATCATAATACGTATAACAACAACAACAACAATAAATATAGACTTTAAAGACAACGTTCAAGGCCTCAAACTTTTTATTTTATATCAATATCTCTCGTTGGAACAACCCTATTTCTGTTTTTAATATATATATATATATATATATATATATATATATATAGAGAGAGAGAGAGAGAGAGACATAGAGATAGAGAGACAGAGATAGAGAGAGAGAGAGATGACATCCGCAGGCAGATCTGCTTCTCTGTATCACAGCTCATCAGTACGTTTAGACTACAATTGCTTTTTAACCCAGGATTAAAACCCGACCGGATTGGCGTTAGTCGGCGATTCTATCTCTGAGTTATGGGCGCTCGGCAGAAGAAGAGAGACTTTTTAGCGTGTATATTATCATTATACACGCCCAAAGTGTTCTAATTCATTGCTGAATGAACGATGCATAGTTGCTAGAGTAGCTACTGTTTTTCAAAGTCTACCATTCTTTCAGAGTGCTCAATCAGAGTGTGAGTGCGTATATATATATATATATATATATATATATTCCATGCATTGAATACTGTTGTAATATCTCGTCTGGTGCTCCTGCTACTCATCTCGAGATTCTCAACAATATCCAAGGAAATATCTTCAAAGCAATCTGTCCTGACCTGTCAACTCGACTTCAGTTACATTCTCACCGACGTGACATGGATTTCCTATGTTTTTCTACACATATACTTATTGCAACTTCTCTGTCAATCATCTCATCAAGGCAAGGAAACATACTGCATACATCAGACCAAAACGTAATGGAAAATACAGTCGGAAGATCAAAAGCAACGCCAAGAGATGACGTATATGTGATTAAGGAAAGTGTGAAAGATCCAAAGAAGACATTATTCGTTTTGTTTCACGTTTTGTTCAATTTAATTTGCACACGGTTGTGTATATGAGGATGTACGTTGTGGTGCAGTGGATATCGACTCGGAACGAGAGTTCTGAGTGCTGAGTTCGAATTCCAGTTGGATTCCTTGCATTCGCTTAAGCACAAATATTTTTGGGAAATCGGTCTTTTCCCTCCAGTTATGGGTTAAATAATAGGACAGATTGGGTTCTATAGCCTTGCCTGGCAGCCAGTCTACCACAGAAAGCAATGGCACCTAGTGCAGGATAATCTTCTGCCCAGTTAGTCATGTCTCTCTCGAGATATGATCTCTCAAACGTGTATCACGTGTGGCACTTAATTGACTGTGTATATAAAAGAAACTCTCATAAATTCAGGTAGTAAAATTATTTATGGACACAAGAAGGATCTCATGCATTACATACTAACAAATTTATAAGTCTTTCATAGAAATAATTTCAACCAATTTCGATAAAAAGAAAGGAAAAGAACAAGATACACGGGGTGAGGTTGAAAGTGCAAGGGAATTGCTGGAATCAGGTGGATAGGAGATTGGAATTGACATTGCACTTAATTTCCTGAAGGTTGTGGCGATCAGTAAAGCTAGTATACGGAAGGGGGTTTCACAGGCGGTAAGTGCTAGAGTAGAACACACACACACACACACACACAGATACATATATATATATATATATATATATATATATATATATATATATATGCATATGTATATTTACATTTAGAGATTTTAGAATATTTTATTGGGAAATGTCTTGCGTGATTTGTTGCATGAATATTTCGCTGAAATTGAACCTAATATTGGTGATTGACTCCATCCCGTCGCAAACCGCTGCATTTGTGCATTTTCCCGAAAAATAGTTCTTAATGCCACAAAGCATATTTTCCGAATGGGAAGGCCTTCATAAAAGCATTTTAACATTTGGCCCGATTTGTCTAAATTAGAAAAGAAGAAAGAGCAAGAAAACTTCCACTTATCAAATATCTCCTGCGTTCGCTGATTACATCAGTTAACAATAATGCAAATTTCACGTTTGATTCGCCATCGAACAAAAATAAAAAAAACTTCCAACTCGAAAAATTGAAACGTTTCGTTTCTTGGCTGTTTTCTTTGCTTTCTCTATCTAGATTGACTTTCTTTGTCTTTTAAATGCTCCGTTCTTAACTTTGAGCAATGAAGGAAAATCCTAGTTGCTGGAAATGAAAATGCATTGTCGATAAGGGAATGCATTATATGATTTTTTTTTTAATTAGATCCAGAGTTTGCAAGAAGCGGATATAAAGGCTTGTATCTAAACCTTTTAAGAGGTAGTTCCCCACACCACGCACCAAACCTATGTCTTAACCGTACTTTTATGGCAAAATTTGCAAGAATATCAGAGTAATATGCAAGGTAGGAAATTTTGCTTTTACAAATTGCTCAAGACCTTTGATCACGAGGTCACGAATATAATTTTGTGTCACATAGATGCCTTGGCATGTTTTTAGATAAGTAAGTCGGTCTTATATATAAAAATAAGGATTATTTTAATAAGCAAGCCAGTAAAGCTACAAAGATGAAAGGGGTTACTTGGTTGAAAGCATATTCTTCTTCTTCTATGTGCCCTGTCCCTTCAGAACGTAGGCGATCATGGCTTTCCACGTTTCCCTATCCCTGGTGGCTCTTAGCACGCCTTCTCCTGTTACACCATGCAACCTTCGTTCCGCCATCCACCTGATTATGGCCCTTCAAATATGTTATCCGTTGCTTTCACCTGTCTCTTTTTCCCTCTATCTGGCCTGTTAGTATCAGGTTCTCCATGCCCTTCTTCCTCACTGCATGTCCCAGAAACTTCAGCTATCTCTCCCTGATGCTCAGTATTAATTTTTATTTTGTTTCCATCATTTCTAAGACCTCATCATTGCTCATATGCTCGATCCATAATATTTGTAGCATCCTTCTGTAGAACCACATATCCGTTACTTCAAGTTTTTCCTTCATCTTTGATGATATTGTCCAGCATTCACTGCCGTATTGAAGAACTGACATCACATAGCAATCCAGTACTCTCTTCTTTTTTTCTAGCGAAACTGTCCTGTTTCTTAATACTTTACTCAACTTCCTTCGCCGTGCCAGTTCGCCTTCGAATCTCCGTGTAGCACTTTCCGTCTTCTGTTATAACATTTCCCAGGTATTTAAATTTTTGTACCTGTTTGATTCTAGTATCCCCGATCTCTATTTGGCATTTTAGGCTGCCCTTTTTATTGATGACCATGAATTCGGTTTTCTTGCAGTGTATATCTAGTCCTTTCTTGTTACTTTCTTCAGCTACCTTCTGTAGGAGGTCTTGTAGTTTCCTTTCTGTGTTTGCTATCAGCACTGTATCATCTACGTACCTTAGGTTGTTTAAATTGTGGCCCCCGATGACAAATCCAGGCATAACTTCTTGGCTCCTCAAAATATTCTCGCTGTACAAGTTGATCAGATCCATTGAAAGTATATTAGAAAGATAAAAACACGATTTGGAGAGATAAAAATATAAGAACAAGAATTAAAAAAACAAAAGGTAACGATTGACAACGAGTTTAAGTTTTTCAATATCAAACTGGACTAGAAAGCCAAAATCAGGTAGGGAATTTATTAAACTAAAAATGCGAGAGAAGAATCTGTTAGCATATAACTTACGGTTACATGAAGCTATTTCAAGTTTAAAATGACGAAACATTTTTGCCAAACTTGTACTGCGATTACACTTATAATATCTAGGCATTAAAACGGAGAGTTCATCGGAACAATTAAGATGAAAATATTTATGGAAACGGTAGAGGCAGGCTACCATTTTTGGTAAATATTATGCTCATCATCCTTCTGTGAGCAGTGACGTAGTTTTAGAGAAAATTCAAATAGAAAGAATATTATATTTAACATCAGGAAGAGACAATTCACGTTTTTGATATGTACCCGGAAAGGGATATATATATATATATATATATATATATATATATATATATATATATATATGTATATCTTTCGAGGTAGTTAGTTAAATGCAACCGGGTAGGGCAATCAAGTACGTAGACATAATGGACGGTACTCGTCGTATGCAGAATCCTGAGCGGTAGGCGTAGTCAATAGACGTAAACCAATTGTCGTAGACCTCTAAACGTAGATCTCTAGTCGAATACCTGTAGACCTCTGGTCGTAGACTACTAGATCTCTGGTCGTAGATCAATAGACGTCTAGCGGAAGACTTATGGACGTATTCGCCTTTGTCTGTATATATGGCTGACACTAGCCAATCCCATGACTGTGAGGGCGAACCAAGAAGTATGCATATTTATTACATATTCATTACTTTAGCTTTTAGGGTACAGAATGAAGAAACAGGGTTTGTGTATAATAATAATAGAATAATAACACACACCGACGTAAGGGTCTCAGCTAGAGTCCAGCTGGCAGACAAAAATAAAGCATGTTGTAAATCAATACAAACCCTGCTGCATTTACTAGCCTCCCCACGCAAGGCCGGATGTGACACATGGTCATTTTAATGTGGGTATTCCCGGCCCATATAGCCGGGCCAAAAATATGTCTGTCTATTTTTACCGAGTCGTGGTTCTACTCTTCGGCGGAACCACGACTGGGTTTGTGCTCTCTGCTCGGAAGCAGAGAGCTGACAGTGTTATAGGATTACAGAGCAGTCATCCTAAGACGACTGCTTCAATGCAAACCCTGCTGTATTTACTAGCCTTCCCACGCAAGGCCGGATGTGACACATGGTCATTTTAATGTGGGTATTCCCAGCCATATAGCCGGGCCAAAAATATGTCTGTCTATTTTTACCGAGTCGTGGTTCTACTCTTCGGCGGAACAACGACTGGGTTTGTGCTCTCTGCTCGGAGGCAGAGAGATGACAGTGTTATAGAGCAGTCATCCGAAGACGACTGCTTCAATACAAACCCTGCTGTATGTACTAGCCTTCCCACGCAAAGCCGGATGTGACACATGCTCATTTTAATGTGGGTAATCCCGGCCATATAGCCGGGCCAAAAATATGTCTGTCTATTTTTACCGAGTCGTGGTTCTACCCTTCGGCGGAACCACGACTGGGTTTGTGCTCTCTGCTCGGAAGCAGAGAGCTGACAGTGTTATAGAGCAGTTATAGAGCAGTCATCCTAAGACGACTGCTTCAATACAAACCCTGCTGTATTTACTAGCCTTCCCACGCAAGGCCGGATGTGACACATGGTCATTTTAATGTGGGTATTCCCGACCATATAGCCGGGCCAAAAATATGTCTGTCTATTTTTACCGAGTCGTGGTTCTACACTTCGGCGGAACCACGACTGGGTTTGTGCTCTCTGCTCGGAAGCAGAGAGCTGACAGTGTTATAGGCTTATAGAGCAGTCATCCTAAGACGACTGCTTCAATGCAAACCCTGCTGTATTTACCAGCCTTCCCACGCAAGGCCGCATGTGACACATGGTTCTTTTAATGTGGGTAATCCCGGCCATATAGCCGGGTCAAAAATATGTCTTTCTATTTTTACCAAGTCGTGGTTCTAACCTTCGGCGGAACCACGACTGTGTTTGTGCTCTCTGCTCGGAAGCAGTGAGCTGACAGTGTTATAGGGTTCTAGAGCAGTCATCCGAAGACGACTGCTCCAATGCAAACCCTGCTGTATTTACTAGCCTTCCCACGCAAGGCCGGATGTGACACAGGGTCATTTTAATGTGGGTATTCCCGGCAATATAGCCGGGCCAAAAATATGTCTGTCTATTTTTACTGAGTCATGGTTCTACCCTTCGGCGGAACCACGACTGGGTATATGCTCTCTGCTCGGAGGCAGAGTGCTGAGAGTGTTATAGGGTTATAGAGCAGTCATTCGAAGGCGACTGCTTCAATGCAAACCCTGCTGTATTTACTAGCCTTCCCACGCAAGGCCGGATGTGACACACGGTCATTTTAATGTGGGAATACCCAACCATATGGCCGGGCCAAAAATATGTCTGTCTATTTTTACCGAGTCGTGGTTCTACCCTTCGGCGGAACCACGACTGGGTTTTGTGCTCTCTGCTCGGAAGCAGAGATCTGACAGTGTTTTAGGGTTATAGAGCAGTCATCCGAAGACGACTGCTTCAATGCAAACCCCGCAAACTATGACTAGAATCAAGCTAGTATTTATACAGTAATGCTTCCACTCATTTACCAGCAGCCAATCACAGCCCAAGCAATAGACTATCCCACTTGAGAGCAATGAGATGCTCCAATGCGCCATAAAAAGCTTTCTTTATCAAGGTGGATTTATTATGGTTTCAGATTGTTCAACAACTGAATGCTTATCTTAACAACAGATTTGTTCTACAGTTTGGTAAGTCTGAAAGATAGACAGCAATAGAGACAAGGAAAACAACGCATGACATACTTGTTGAGTTTGGGTAAATGGATGGCGGAACAGGTTCTATAAGAAATAACAGAAAAACAAAGTTTATTAAGGAGTAAAAACGAGAGGAACGTGAGGAGAGCAATATTCGCATACCTCCTGATGGGGAACGGAACATAAAGAAGAAGACAGGGAAGCTATGTTAGGGCTGTTGGAATATAACTGAATCCGAGATGCCTGGTCAAGATCAGATCTATTGCACATACTTCTTTGTATTTTGTCTTCTGTGTACCTTGTCCGTCAAGGATGTAGGCGGTCATGGTCTCCATATCTCCCTATCCCTAGTAGCTTTCTCCTCTTACTCCTGCCATACCCCACTCTGCCATCCAGTTGCTCAAGCCAATAAAGTATTTTATGCATTGCTTTCTCCTGTCTTTATTTCTCCCTCTCTGACTTGAGAGCATCAAATTTTCCAAGCCCTCAGACCTCATTTCATGTCCCAAGAACTTCAGCTTTCTTTTTCTAATGTTGAGTATTAGTATTTTTGTTTGTTTTTTTCATTTCTATCTTCTCAAAGATCTCTTCGTTGCTCACATGTTTGATCTATGCTATCCTCAACATCCTTCTGTAGAACTACATTTCGGTTCCTGCATGTCTCTCCTTTGTGTTTAAGAAGATTGTCAAGTATTCACTGCCATATTGAAGAAAACATCAAATAACACCCAATTCTCTCTTCTTCGTTTCTAGCGAAATCTTTGTCTTTCAATACTATACTAAGCTTTTAGATTGTCTAGATTCTCTAAATACATAAAAGAAGAAAGATAAGGTCTTTTATTCTTTAAATATTAAAGATTATTTTATTGTTACCTAAGGTTATCAGATTTAAAAGTGAAACTGGTATTTAAACCATAAGGAAAGGAGATGTTTGTGGATTCTTGTTTAGAAAACCACACAATATAATAATAACAGAAGATATGAGAGAAAAATGTAAGAATATTGAACAAAAGCTATACAACCTGTATACGGTTAGTAGATTCAGGAATACTTGTTAGTAGGAGTCAAATATATACAAAAAATTCAGTCTGAGTAATAGTCTATATACTTGCTGACCAACGAGAGGCGATTTAACTGCTCTAACAAACACCAGCTCTAACAACAACAACTAAATGACAACTCATTATTTAGTTGTCCCTCCCAGTAACGGCAACATATGACACATGGTCTGTTATGACTGGGATTTCCGGGCCATATCACCCGGCCAAAAAATGTCTGTCTATTTTTACCCAGTCGTGCCTCTACCCTTCGGCGGAACCACAACTGGGTTATTGCTCTCTGCTCGGAAGCAGAGAGCGCCCTCTACCCGAAAGTAGAGAGCTGACAGTGTCATAGTTGCAGAGGCAAATGCCAACTGGCAACTGCAACTCAACTACTGTTCTCTGTAGGTAGGGTTATTTGTATACTTTGGAAGAGTCCATTGAATGTGTAAAAAAGGATGACTCTCCAACAGAAATGAACACTGAAATTTAAATGAGCGGATATATGAATTATCTAAATTATATGCGAAGCTATATGTTTTCGTTTCACACTGTCTCAAATGAAACCGAAAAAGAAGTGAATAACAAATTTCAATATTTTTCAAAGAATTTCGTAATCAGAAACCTAATTAGGAAAAAGTTGTTATGCTGAAAGTTTCTGAATAATTTTCTGTCTAGATAATAAAAATCTATTCAAATCTATAGAAACGATTTTTTACGATGTATAGTTTATTAAGAATTCGATGCACCCTGAACAAATATTGACAGATAAATACGTTTATTTCTGAATGTAGATATTTATATTGATTTCTTGCAAAACAATTTCATTAAAATCGTCTAGTCGTTACAATGAAGAAGGCAATATAACACGAAAATCAGTGGCAAGATTAAATTTTATTTTTAATACGACACAGAATTTCTAAACCTATATTCTGGAGTAAAGAGTTCAATTCAGAATTCAGTGTCGTTTAAGACATCGATGTTAATCTTATAAAGACCAGAAAGCTCAAAAACCGAAATGTTATAATAACATCAGCAAAGATTAGAACAATAGAGCCAATATATATAGTCTAAATTATTAGGACCTTTTATTTCTTTAAATTTAGACAGAAATGACAATGGATCTAAGCTAAATTTCTTTTTATTGCCGATATAAAGAATTAAAACGGAATGTAATATTTCGAGCCGGGAAAACGTCTTGGACGATGATGAAAGTCAGTAGGGTCTCGAGTTGATGCATGTGCTGACAAAATTTATTAGTGCGACGGTAACAGGTAGCCCGCTCGGTTCTACTCGTTACTGACAGTTTTTCTCTTTGTAGGGGAATGTCATTTGCACAGCTAATTTCGTGTATGCTATATTAACTTGAACCCAAAAGTCCCATGCTCAACCCAATTTTGGTTCAGTTCTTCCCCAGAGTTTCAGTCTGTATGGCTTCTTTATCTCACTTCCTCCATCATAACAATTACTGTAATCATATCACCATCTAACGTCCCATGACCTTATGTGATTATATGGTTGCTGCACACAGCCGCACATGACCAGTACTCTGTACATAACCGGGTTAAAAACCAGAGAAGCAGTCATTTATGCCTAGCATGTCGTGGGTAACAGATCTGGCTGATCATATCCTTTTTCAGACCAAACCACGGTCAGTGTCCTCCAACATAAAGGATAGCCTTGTTCCCGAAATGTGGCCGTTTATTCCAGTGTTGACTTCATCCTCCAAATAGTGATGCGGTGTAATCACCGTACATTCCTCGCTACGGAAGCCAGTCAACACTCATGGTTTTCTAGACCCTATAATAAAGTTTATACACATCCTAATATGCCTTAGTTTTATTGCTTTTAGATTTCTAGTTATGCTCCTCACAAAAAAACAAACAAATTATTGATGGAGGGAGACCAGTTTACTTGTCGATGCCACTACCAGAAGTGTATATTACGCGATCACATTGTTTTAGTAGCAAATGTATATCGACCAGACATATGTAACATACTCTGTGACCTACAGAAATATTATTTCGCTCAAAATCAGGAATGCAAGCAGCAACAAACAAAAGTGTGTTAACATTAAATGAATGGAATTCTATTTGGGTGGGCCGATAGAAATATGATTTGGCGTCAGAAACAAAGCCAAGCAAAAGTGTGTTTGTGTTAGAGTATACGTTCTCAAGGTCAGAAAATATAAAAAAATAGCAGGGAATGTGATGAAGTCAAAAGCAGCTGGCTAAAGACAATAATCCCCGAAAATAAGTAATGGATGTGCATAGCCATAGATGACACAATTAAACATAGTTCGCGAAAGCTCAGTTAAAATAAGATCGAGATTTTTTTTGTCAAAATTAAAACAACCATCGGATCGAAGAGAACGCTAGGAAGACAACTCGAACTAGTCAACTACCTAGTACGTGCGTGATTCCCTCTGACTTCCATCCTACGCACAATTGACGACGAAAATAAAAAAAGCATAAAATAATATTTTGTATAAACTTGTTCTATGTTTGTCGCCATCTGTCAGGACGATTGTTGTTCGAGTTGCGGCAGTAGCAGTATAATTTGGTATATAACACATAACTTATCTAAGAGTATTCTTGAAAAATGCCATGTCAGTTGAGACTTACGTGGTCATGGCGTTCTACGGATATGAGAAAGATTATGGAGAGGTTTCCTATCGCCTTACTCTACGGTCTGGAATTCAGAGTTGTATTTCTCATCGGCTGCTTTGCTTGCCACCCAAGGCTATAAAGCCTGCTTATGCTGCTAAGGTGAGATGCTATGGATTCATGTCTTTCTCAAGAGCATTTTAGCGAAAAAGAAAGAATAAAATAGGCGGGGCAAAACTTAACATATGAAGGTTGGGTCACTGTGTCGGGCCAGGATGTTTTTTTTTCAGGCTGAATCCATCTTGCACATATACAAATCAACCATCCGTCCTTGCATGAAATACTGCTATCTGGTCAGGTGCCCCTGCTGTTCATCTCAGTGTTCTGGTCTCAAAACCTATTTTGCTAAATTTATTTTGCAAGAACATATAAAAAAATGGACGTAAAATGCGAAACTATATGTATATTTTCAATACTTATAATTACTTACTGTGTGTTATGCGTTTATTTCAATTCCCGTTTTCACTTGTTCGCAGGCATTTCAGATTTGGTGACTCTCGCGCCTAAACTTAAGTGATATAGAAATGCAAGATTAAAATAAAAAAAACAGCTGAGTTAGTTAATGTAACACTTTCAAAATCGACCTGAATTGGGAAGGTTCATGTATCTCGTAATCAGTGATAACCGAATTAGCAAATTCATTTTACATTCTGGTAGCCTAAAATATTAATTATTAAACCTAATTTAGCCTTATGCATCCAATTTCAGTTTTCGCGCCAATAACCAATAAGGTATTCACACATCAAGAAAATTCAAATTCGCTTTTCTCTTCGAGAATTACGCCTGCTGATATAGTCCTTGTTTTTAGTTTGGCCTTAAATCTTTATTTGACGTCACCTCGGGAATCATAGGAAGTATACAAGTGTGAATCATCTGCATTATTCGTCGTATTCATGCAGTAAGAAATAGGTTTCAGTCGGGAAGCTTCTTCCAGGAACTACTGTTTTGTGCAACAGACTCCTGGCAGAATTTTTTCTCAATCACTACAAATTTGACCTCCTCGAATCTAGGGTTAACCGTTAAATTTCCTGCATAGTTCCATGAACGTCACCTCTTACGCTTAGCAAACAGTATACCTCTAGCTCGAGCAGCTCTTGCGGTTTTAATTGGCTGAACATTAGTAACCAAAGTAGCAAGTTCATGAATCTAGTAGTTAATATGTTTAATTTATCTCGTTTACTTGTTCTCAGACATTGTTTAAAAATCATTAAAAATGTTTTCGTAGTGATTTTTGAAAATCATTTCAATCCAAGTCAAGACGGGGTACAGTGGATATTGCAGAAAGGATAAAAATGAACAAGATTCAAAAAGATATAAAATGGTAACTGATGCTTTATTTAAACTTTTGGGGACCGTAGTTATCAGGGAAACAAGAAAATGGAAGTGAGTTTCCACTAGCGGCAAGTCTGAGAAAAGAAACTATTAGAGTAGAAGAAATTGTTGCATTTAAGTATTTAATCAGGATAAGTGTGGGACCTAAATGCCAGCCTAATAACCCGCTTGAATTCAGTTAAATGCTGCGCCCAAGGGATAAAAGCTCGTCAGAAAAGTTGCCATGAAGATATTTTAAAAAGGATTGAAGGAAGCCATGTATTATCGGTGAGAAAGTGACTGAAGTCGAGATGCCAAGTCAGGACAAATTATATTGCAGATCCATCTTGAAGTTCTTTATAACATGGTAAATATTACATTTTGAATTGAATTAGTTTCACATATTTTATGATATTGTAAATATTAATTTATTTATGCAAATAAATATATATATAATGTAATAAATAAATAATGGTTAAAATTTTTGTTGTCAACACTCGAGAGTAATAAAAATGAATGAATCCTTTTTTATGCGTTTGTGTTTTATTAAAATCCTAAAATAAATATCTGTTTAAATCAAAATATAATCGAGGGTGTATAAAGTCTATATACCCACTCGACGCTTTTTATTGGGAAAAAAACCGACTGTATTATACAACGTTTTTCTGCATGTACTTTATTAAATATTGGCCAAGTATGAAATTTGTACTCGGTCTGTTTTAGTATTTTTGATGAGTTGATAATCACTTTTGTTACATACTTACAATCCAATTTCGATTTTAGCACCGACAACAATTGCCATATTTGTACATCCAAAAATTTCAAATTCTTTTATCTCTTCGAAAAAAAAACCATGCAAGCTTGGTCTTAAATCTTCTTCCTAGAAAAGAAAACTTCTAAGGTTGTAAGTTTGATGTGCAGAATGACTAAATGATATAGATTCAGAATTAAAAATTGGAGTGTCGAGTTCGAATTTCTGTCAAATTCGTTTCATTTAATTACGGGCAAATAACATTGGCAAAGGTGTGAATCAATCTATTATCCCCATATCATTGAGTTAAATAGCAGGACAGACAGGGTTATATAGACTTGATTGGTAACCATTCTGAAGGTGGTAACTATATAATATCCGGAGCATCTCGTGGGAATATACCGACCCATAAAAATGCAATGTGAAGATTCTTCAGTCGTGTGGTTTGCGCATTATGACTCGGGCGAAGAAGATCTTTCTCATCACAAGGTCGCAGAACGTTAGAAGAAAAAAATTAATCTCTGCGGTTATTAAAAGAAGTTGTCTTGCATCTCACAGATCGCTGGTAACTGAGTTCAAGTCGAATAATTCTTTGAGGTTACAGAAAGTTGTGAAGGTAACGTAAATATTAATACGATCATGTTTAATCAAATGGCAAGGCGAATTTAGGATTAACTTGAATGCATGTATTTTTTTCTTATTCTAGATCTTTCTTAAGATTTTATAGAAAATAGCCAGTGAATCGATTATACCTGCTCATAGATGCAAAATAAGTAAAGTGTAAATGATTCCGGAGGTGAGGCTGGTTAATTTGAGAACATATTGTGCCTTATTAGGGGTGTTTAATGAATATGTTCCTGGATGAAAAAAATAATAGAAATAAAAATATAGATCTGATTTTACATGAATGTCGAAAAGGTCGGCACAGACCTAGTTTACACCACTGTTAAATATAGCTCCGGTTTATATTGGAGGCAAACACTTAAGATTGTTACGGTCTTACACCTATCAAAAAAGTACATTTTTTTCTTTTGATCGTTTCACCCAAAGCAAGGCAATACTGCCACTGATGTACAGGCGGCTACATAAAAGAAAAAAGTTTAGACAGGAGGTGAGTGATAAGAAAGGCAAGAGAAGGATGGGAACACAGGTGTGAGAACAGATGCGAAGGTAGAGAGAAAGGAAAAGAACAAGATATACGGGGGTGATGTGGATAAGAAATTACATTTAAATTCTGGAGGTTGTAGCCGTCAGGAAAGCAAGTATATGGAAGGGAGTTCCACAGGCGAGAAGGTGCGAGAAAAAAGCTGAATGTAGTAGAATTATCGGCTGAATTTGGTTGATCTAACTGCAAATGGATGGAACCTTGTTGCCAGTCTGGTTGCACGAGTAAATTCTTGTGGCAAGGGTATCAGTGACTTTAGTTAGTCGAAGCAGAAGCCATAAAAATATTTGTAGAATAGCCAAACGGAATCCCCATCCCGCGGGTTAGAAAGTGGTTGGAATCGAGCTAACAAGTCGGGACCTATCCCATTACAGATTTTCCCTTGAAGCCTGTCAAGAACACTGAGATGAACAGCGGGGGCACCTGACCAGATATGACAGCAGTATTCTATGCACGGACGGATGGTTGATTTGTATATGTGCAGATGGATTCAGGCGGAAAAAAACTTCCTGGCCCGACACAGTGAGCCAAACATTCTAGCGGTGGAATAGCTATTGACTGAATGTAATGATTCTACTTAAAGTTGAAAATAGGGTAAGGCCGAGGAGACGCAGTAAAGTGAATATAGTAAAAAATTAGACAAAGATCGGGTTTTAGATTACAGTTAAAAAGTCGACATAGGTAATATTTTCAGTCAGTTAATTGCTATACCTGATACACGCTTGGGTAATCATGTATCTTTCGAGACATTTGAGTAGGCAGAAAGTTATCCCCTAACAGGTTGCCATTTGTTTCTGCGTTAAACTGGTTGCCGACTAAGGATATAGAACACAGTTTGTCTTGCTATCCAAAGAATGGCTTGAGGAAGGAGAGATGAATTAATACCTTTACTAAGTGTATTTATGCGTTAGTGAATAGAACGTATTTGACTGGAATTCGAGCTCGCCTCTCCGATTCCTTATTCCGAGCCGATATCCATTACGCACTTCTTTAATACTACAGTAACAAATCCAAATATATGTCCGATTTTGGGTTACTGTCAAAAAGGTAGCTATTGTTCCGGTTTTAGGATACAGTCAAAAAGGAAAACATAGCTATGAATATACATTAGAGAAAAAAGGTAGATTTAAGTTCGCTTTTACATTAGATTTAAAATTTAGACATTAGTCTTTTCTCATATGACAGTCTAAAAATGATATTGCTACAGTTTTCTAATACGGTCAAAATCTAGTCATAGCTCAGGGTTTTACATTACAGGTAAAAATGAAGATATTGCTACAGTTTCCTAATGCGGTCAAAATCTAGTCATAGCTCAGGTTTTGCATTGCAGTAAAAATGAAGATATTACCACAGTTTCTAATACGGTCAAAATCTAGTCATAGCTCAGGTTTTACATTACAGTAAAAATGAAGATATTGCTACAGTTTTCTAATACGGTCAAAATCTAGTCATAGCTCAGGTTTTACATTACAGTAAAAATGAAGATATTGCTACAGTTTTCTAATACGGTCAAAATCTAGTCATAGCTCAGGTTTTACATTACAGTAAAAATGAAGATATTGCTACAGTTTTCTAATACGGTCAAAATCTAGTCATAGCTTAGGGTTTACAATACAGTAAAAATGAAGATATTGCTACAGTTTTCAATACGGTAAATCTAGTCATAGCTCAGGTTTTGCGACAAGGAAAAAATGGAAGATATTGCTACGGTTTTACGGTCAAAATCTAGTCATAGCTCAGGTTTTACATTGCAGTAAAAATGAAGATATTGCTACAGTTTTACGTTACAGGAAAAAGAAAACTTAGGTTCGACTTTAGATCACAGTAAAAAAGATTACATAAGTCTGATTTTACATAAATAGTACGCATAGTTCGGTTAATATTCGATTAATTGACTAATAGACACCTGAAAGTCTACTAAGAGGCCTTTGCAGATATGAAGAGACAGAAGTCATTGCATTCTAAGCCCCTCTGAAAGTTCTCTACTCATTTTTAAATAGTTGCATGGCGTGTTAAAAAGATGGGTGATTGATATAAGTTTCATGATTCAAACTGTTTAATTTGTTTATAAAAAAATTATAAATTATTTATTGCTGAATAATTTTATGGCAAAACGTTCTTCAAGTCACCACATTTGTCAGGATAGTAGAAAATTGATTCTTTTATCATTTTAAGATGGGTTTGTTCAAAATATAATTACAGTGTCAAGCCGTTCCCTGTTTTTAAAGAGTTATTTACACTTTGTTTTTATTTACAAATGTCAGTCACTCTCAGTCTCACATTATATGTGTGTTTGTGTTTGTGTGTGAGTGAGTGTGGGTGTGTATTAAAATAACAGATAGAAAAAGAAATCCAAATGAGGAAATATTAAATATAAAGAATCTGGAGAATTTGAAAATATTAATAACTGATCTTCAGTAAATTTATTGGCTCCTTGGCAGACTATTTTTTAAGCGGCTATTTTATTTTTATTTAAATATCTTGCCGTAACGAATAATGATGAAGGCATGGAATTTTTAAACATTTCCAATTCATGGAACAAAATAAACATGTCCCGGAGAAAATTATTTGAAATTAAAGCGTGTTGTACAAGTTATGTACTGTGTCGGCGGGTAAGTTGAAGAAACTAATTTAATTATGACGGTACTTGTATTTAGTACGCAAATAGCTATTTTTTGCGTCATTCCACCCAGAGTTTTGGCCAGCATGCCATATATATACGTGATTTGAGGCGTAAATGGTCGCCATGTTATTTTTTATTTAGCGCATGCGCGTTGTTTGTTTTTGATTTTGTCGATTGCAGAGTATTGTAGGTTTAGTTGGGCACTGCCTGTGAGGAAAAAAAAACAACATGACGCAATTCACTCCGACAAAAATTTGGAGACGTCATTCTGTGCTGCTTAATGTCCGTGCTGGAAGCTCAACATTTTATAGTGTTTGTGTATCAATCTGAGGACAGGGCAGGAAATCCCGAAAGAGTTGGATGAGTCTAATGATGATAACGACTGTTTAGAGTGATCACGAGTAATGGCGATGTTATGCCTCCATTCATCTTCCCACAGGGTCTCAGACTCAACGCGGAGGACTACATCAAACGTATTGAGAAGGTAGTGCTGCCCTGGGTCAAGAGGATGGCTTCTGGAAGATCCTATCTCTGGCAAAAGGAATCTGTACCGTGCCACACAAACAGAACACTTTGAAGGCTGTCAGACAATTTCTACGATCCCGTACATCTGGTCACCTAACACCCCAGACAGCATCCAACTTTATTATTATTAGTGGAAGCGTAATCCCTTAAAACTTTTTGTAACACCAAAGATGAGATGAAGGTAAAGATTATGCCATCATTCATGCAATTTAACAAGGATACCGTTCAGAAGACTTGCAGGAAACTCTTGTCATTTGGAGGACGTGGTTGTAGCCAATGGGCAATATATTGAATAAATTCACTGTTTTTATTTCAAGATATTTTAAGATAATTTTGATAAATATGTCTGTTTAAAAAATATGACAGTGTTATTTTTATTTTGACGTAATTCAGACGATTCATGCATTGCATCCTGTATAAATTGTCTATTGACAATCGATAATGACCGATCATCGTACAAATTTATTTGATATACCCGAGATATTGACTTATTTAGAGAAGTGTGCATAGTGTGGGCTGTAATTACAAATTTTGCCCGAGATTGGCATGCTGCTAGAGAGACTGAGGAAACACGGTGTTTCTGTTGTGCACTTACCAATTTCTAATGGAAGTTCGGTATACACCAAAAAAAAAGAGACCTCCATGCCATATTAACTGACAGAGCCTTAATATTTTGTAATAAATTCCTGGTGAACGTTTTCCAAAATGAACTAAAAGTTCCAGGCATTTGGAAATAGTTTTTTTTGGACTATGCCCATTTTATACAACTTTCATAATTTTAACATGGCACAAGGGTAGTTGCTGCGTACATACGATGCTCACACCAAAATATGAAGACGCACGATACTTTGAATTCTGCTCGAACTCCGTTCAACTAGAATTCTTGCGTAAAAATGTTAAGGCTCAGTCAATTAAAATAGCATTGAGCTCGCTTTCTGCACTGTGCTGCGATATTAGACAACATTAGGAGTTGCTTATTTTATTTAAATTATAATCACTGTAATAGTCGACATTGAGGACCCAGTATTGTTGAGGACAATTCTGCTTTTAGCAATTGTTTCTTTGCTGGGGCCCTACAGTTTTCCTTATTATCGAGCGCTTGTGAATTTCTGTTTTTTTGTACTTTTACGAAGTTTCCATCTTGGCTGGATTGACATTCCGCCATCACACTGTGATTTTGTTGGTGGTGGCATGGGATGTACGCACCGCCAACCCCTGTAACACCTTGAACTTAACAAGGGAGTATGAAGTACACATTTTCACAAATAGCTGTTGCCGACCGCCTGATGATTGCGTGAGAACGCATGGAAATTTTAGTATTGTTCGGACAAATTTCACTGGGAATTTATTGATTCACACACACACACACACACACACACACACACACACACACACACATATATATATATATATATATATATATATATATATATATATGTTCATTCGATGTTCGTGGAAATCAAATCTTACAATATTAGGTTACAAAATATAAATAGACAAAAATTATATGAAGATAAAGAGAATTTAATTTTAAAAAATGTTAAATAATTAAAAATAATTGAATTTTTGAAGTTGAATTCAAAGAGGCGTTATTCATAATTTTTATTAATAATCAATATTTGCAAAGGAAATAAAGAAAAAAAAACAAGGGGTAAGAAATAAAGCAACCAAGACATAGAGAAAGCTGTGTTCATCTCGGTCCAGGTATATGTGAAAGTATTTTATTCTATAAAGCATGTGATCATCGATTCACTTCTTGTTTAATAAATTAGAGTTATTTATCTGATTTGAGATGAAAAAAAATTTTTTTAAAGACTTAAGTTATATTTGTATATCTATTTAGAAGTGGTTTCCTCACACCAAATCAAGAACAAAAGTCCATATAAACTTATATTGGCAAATCCTTCTATTTTAAGTTAAGTTCCCAGTAGTGTGCGTTGTGATGCAGTGGATATCGGTTCGGAACGACAATTCGGTGAACCGAGTTCGAATTCCATTTAAATTTCTTGTATTCACAAATATTCTTGGGAAAGGTATTAGGCCTTTCTCTACCCTCCAGTTATGGGTCAAATAATAGGACAGATTGCGTTCTATAGCCTTGGCTAGTACCCACTCTACCGCAGAGAGCAATGGCAACCTACTACTGGATAAAATATCTTCTTTCAAGACATGATCGGCCAAAGCTTGTATCACGCATGGCACTTAACTAACTGACTGATTCCTAGTAGACGGAGCTGTGTTGCCAGGTAGATTAGGTTAAATTTGTTCTTCGGGTACATTTGTGACTGGTCTGTCTTAAACATTTAACTTGTACAGTTATGAAAACCTGAGAATTTTCCCTTTAACAGTGGCAACATAATCATATCGTTAGCAGGCAGAGGTGATTTTTACAGACAACCGCGCAAGCGGTTTATGGACGCCATTTACCAAAGCTGCTTCAGATTGCGTTTTCAGATCAAAGCTAGCCAAGATCTCCAAATTTTGTTACTGTTTACCTTCGGATTGCTGAGACAAGATCAATGCGCTACAAACTATGGCCCAAGGAAGATAGAGATTTGCACGAACGCTTTGCAAGAAGAACATATTCTGCGGACTAACGAGAGAGATGCAGTTATCCGCACGTCAAGTTGCCCTAGCATGTCGTAGTATCTCATGGAGGGTACTTCTATTGGAGCTCTTGTATCCGTATCATTTTCAACATGTGCAGAGTCTTCACCCTTCTGATCCATCACTTTTGCCGACGGTTTATTGCGAAATCCGCCGATCCATTTTTTTCTTTTTTCCGACTTGTTTATGAACGAGAAAATATTTGAAAGAGATGGAATAAAAACATTATTTAATCAATTTTTTTATGGATAGGAAATCCCATGGCACTATATAGGATAGACACCAGCATCACTTTACTATTAATCTGTGGACTTGAACTGTAGTTGTCTGTTGATTATAAGATTTCCGAGAACGCATTACAGGAGCCGTCAATATGTGGTTCATGCTTGATGTTCCGTTTTAGTCACCTTGATGCACTGGCTGACATTTATAACTGAAAAAATTGCAGGAGTGTGTTATGGGAATCCGTGAAACCATTCGACACCGGGTGTATTTGAAATGGTCCGACAGTCAATGATACGACTGTTTCATATATGTATAGAAGAAAGCGGTGGATATTTTTAAAATTTGCGATTTTCTGCACTGAGGTACAACAGTGATCTTTTTATAGGTTTCTAGGGATATTTTAATTTTATTTTTTTTTGATACCCAGAAACCGCCCTTTGAGTTTGTAAAATATTATTGATACATTCTACATATATATATATATATATATATATATATATATATATATATATAATTTATATGATATATAATTTGTTTTTAGAGTAGTAGAAAAATAGAATAGTTTTGAATGTAGAAAATATATCAATTTTCATTATTTTCATGTGAATATATTTAAAATTTTTGTGTCTCTACACATATATTTAATCATGCATCACTTTTTAGGTGTTTATTCCTTATATATGTACGTGTGAGTTATATATATATGTGTGTGTGTGTGTGTCTCTGTGTGTGTGTGTGTCTCTGTGTGTGTGTGTGTGTGTGTGTGTGTGTGTGTGTGTGTGTGTGTGTGTGTGTGTGTGCGCAACTGTAGAGCTTGTACTTGTAGGAATAACGAAGATACATTTATTGTACTGTTTTAGGATTTTATATATTTCTCTCGGCTTCCATTTTTCATTTCTTAATATTTATAAATTTCATAAAACTGTGTGTATTTTCAATAGGATTTCATTTTGTTTGTTTTGTTTTTTGTTTTGTTTTTTTGCTTTTTGTTTTTTCTTTTTTAACTGCATTTACTGCTTTCCGTCCATCTTCCGAATTTAGACGTCGTTAGATTCATTCATTTATTATTTCCCTGTTCTAATTCTCTTTTTTCTTTGTTGCTTTATTATTTTGCTGTCCTTCGTTTCATTCTTTCTCCATTGTTTTCTTTCTCCGTTATTCCCTCTCCCTTCATTTATGCCTTCTTCGTCTCTTCACTTTCATCTCTTTCTTTGCTTTCCCATTTATTTTCCTTCTTTATTTCTTTCCTCCCTCCCTTTCTTTCTTTCTTTCTTTTTCTTTCTTTCCCACTCCCTCCCTTTCCTTTCTTTTTTTCTCCCTCCCTCCCTTCCATCCCTTTCGTTCCTTCTTTCTTTTTTCTTTCTTTCTTTTGCATTGCTGTTTTCCTGTTTTTCATTTCATTTTTTTCTAATTTTTTTTCTTTATACTTGAATTCTTCGTCTCTTCATTTTCATCTCTTTCTTTGCTTTCCCATTTATTTCCTTCTTTCTTTCTTTCATTCTTTTTTCTTTCTTTCTCACTCCCTCCCTTATTTTCTTTCTTTCTTTCTTTATTCCCTCCCTCTCTTTCTTTCTTTCTTTCTTTCTTTATTCCCTCCCTCCCTTTCATTCTTTCTTTCTTTTACATTGTTGTTTTCCTGTTTTTCATTTCATTTTTTCTACATTTTTTCCTTTTTTTACTTTATTCTCTTTGCTTTTCTATCATTTATTTCCGCTTATTTCTTCCTTCGTTTGTCTCCTCTCATTCTATATTTGCTCTTTTGTCATTTAAATATTTCTTTTCTGGTGTTCGTGCTGGAAAGCTTCAGTACAGCATTTCGTAGTGTTTGGGTATCAATCTAAGCACGGTGCAAGAGATTCGGAAAGAATTCGATGAGTCTAATAGTGATAACGAATGTTTGGAGCAATGACGAGTAATGACGATGTTATACCTCTATTTGACTTTCTCAGACTCAACGCGGAGGACTACATCAAGCGTCTTGAAAAGTAATGGGTTAAGTAATGGGTGAATTGCAATCACTTACGCGCAAATCCCGTTGGGAAAGGTATTAATTCGTCTCTTCCTTCCAGATATGGGTTAAATAACAGGCCAGATTGGGTTCTATAGCCTTGACTGACAACCAGTCTATCGCTGAAAGCAATGGCAACCTACTGCGGGATAATCTACTACTCAGTTAGTCGTGTCTCTTTCGACGCATGATCGCCCAAGCGTGTTTCACGTATGGCACTTAACTAACTGACACGAATAGATCACTGTGAAGTCTGTCAGACATTTTCTAGGACGCCTTACATCTGGTCAACTAACTCCCCTGACGGCATCCACATTCATTATTATGTGTGAAGCGTCATCGAGCTTTTATTTATTTCCTCGCGTACTGATTTTTCATTTTTACTTTTCTTTCTCTCAGTCATTCATTTTCTCATAGTTTTCTTCTTCTCTTCGACTCTGTTTTTATTTTCACTTATCTGTCTCTTTCGTTTCATTGCACAAATTTCCTCCCTTTCTTTATTCTTTTTCTTCATACATTCATTCTTTCTTTCTTTTATTATTATGTCTCTTTTATACACTCTTTCCATTTTCTTTACTTTATATTTTACACTCTATTTTTCTACATTTCTTCCCCTTTCTCTTTTTATTTCTGTTTTCTTTTTCTTTTTTTTTTCATTCTATAAATAACTTATTAATACTTTATTTTCGACTATTTCTTTCTTTCATTTCTCACCTTAATCTCACTACCTTTTCTTTCTTCTTTCATTTCTTCGTCCCATCCTCACTATGTTCTACTCTTCCTTCCCTGCCTTTTCTACATCCGATTCTCCTCTGCTTCTACTGCATCATCTTTCTTTTCTTCATCCCCTCCTCACTATATTTCTACTCTTCCTTCTTTTTTCTTCATCCCCTCCTCACTATATTTCTACTCTTCCTTCTACCTTTTCTACATCCGATTCTCCTCTGCTTCGCATCCATCTTTCTTTTCTTCTCCCTTCTCACTATGTTCTACTCTTCCTTCTACCTTTTCTACATCCGATTCTCACTCTGCTTCTACGCATCACATCTTTCTTTTCTTCATCCCCTCCTCACTATATTTCTACTCTTCCTTCTTTTTCTTCATCCCCTCCTCACTATATTTCTCTCTTCCTTCTACCTTTTCTACATCCACGATTCTCACTCTCTGCTTCTATATCCATCTTTCTTTTTCTTCATCCCCTCCTCACTATATTTCTACTCTTCCTTCTACCTTTTCTACATCCGATTCTCACTCTGCTTCTACGCATCCATCTTTCTTTTCTTCATCCTCCTCACTATATTTCTACTCTTCCTTCTTTTTCTTCATCCCCTCCTCACTATATTTCTCTTCCTTCTACCTTTTCTACATCCGATTCTCACTCTGCTTCTACGCATCCATCTTTCTTTTCTTCATCCCCTTCTCACTATATTTCTACTCTTCCTTCTACCTTTTCTACATCCGATTCTCACTCTGCTTCTACGCATCCATCTTTCTTTTTCTTCATCCCCTCCTCACTATATTTCTACTCTTCCTTCTTTTTTCTTCATCCCCTCCTCACTATATTTCTCTCTTCCCTTCTACCTATTCTACATCCGATTCTCACTCTGCTTCTACGCATCCATCTTTCTTTTCTTCATCCCCTCCTCACTATATTTCTACTCTTCCTTCTACCTTTTCTACATCCGATTCTCACTCTGCTTCTACGCATCCATCTTTCTTTTCTTCATCCCTCCTCACTATGTTCTCTTCCTTCTTTTTTCTTCATCCCCTCCTCACTATATTTCTACTCTTCCTTCTACCTTTTCTACATCCGATTCTCCTCTGCTTCTACGCATCCATCTTTTCTTTTCTTCATCCCCTCCTCACTATGTTCTGCTCTTCCTTCTTTTTTTCTTCATCCCATCCTCACTATATTTCTACTCTTCCTTCTACCTTTTCTACATCCGATTCTCACTCTGCTTCTACGCATCCATCTTTTCTTTTCTTCATCCCCTCCTCACTATATTTCTACTCTTCCTTCTTTTTTTCTTCATCCCATCCTCACTATATTTCTACTCTTTCCTTCTCTACCTTTTCTACATCCGATTCTCACTCTGCTTCTACGCATCCATGCTTTCTTTTCTTCATCCCCTCTCACTATATTTCTACTCTTCCTTCTTTTTTTCTTCATCCCCTCCTCTCTATTTCTACTCTTCCTTCTACCTTTTCTACATCTGATTCTCACTCTGCTTCTACACATCCATCTTTCTTTTCTTCATCCCTCCTCCACTATATTTCTACTCTTCCCTTCTCTTTTTCTTCATCCCCTCTCTATATTTCTACTCTTCCTTCTGCCTTTTCTACATCCGATTCTCACTCTATTTATACTCTTCCTTCTTCCTTTTATTATCCTTTCCTCACTCTTTTTCTACTCTTCATTTATCCTTTTCTACATCCCATTCTCACTCTATTTCTACCTTTCTTTCTTCCTTTTCTACATCCCTTTCTTACTCTATTTCATCACTTCTTTCTTTCGTTTTTTCCCATCCTCACTCTTCCTTCTTCTCTTTCTTCATCCATTCCTCACTCTATTTCTATTCTTTCTTTTTCTTTTCTTCTTCCTATCCTCACTGTATTTCTAGTCTTCCTTCTTTCTTTCCTTCATCAATTCCTCACTCTATAACTACTCTTTCTTTTTTCTTTTCTTCTTCCAATCCTTATCTGTTGCTACTTTTCCTTCTTTCTTAACATCCTTACTTGCATCCTTTTATAATACTTTTCTCTTATAGTCGCACTTTTCCGCCATATATGTATTATCTTCATGTGTATTTGCTCTTTCACACCCAATTTCTATTCATACCCATAAACACTTTTTTCTTTTTTATCCAAATTTTTTCAAAACATTGATTTTTTTTACTGATTGCAAACAACCTCCGAAAGACGATTCATGTATACACTCTAATGAATAATAGGCCGAAATAAAAACAAATATTAAAGAAAAACGATGACAACAAATAGCTTGCTGCTTTCTCCGGTGAATCTTATGCACACGTCGGAAAACTAATGGCACTAGCAGGTGGCCAGAAACTGTATCGATCAAAATATTAATAAAAAAAAAAGGAAAAAGAAGAACTCAACAAACATACTAACAAAGGAAAAAAAAAACAATGGAACTTGCGCGTCTTGCTAACGGGTGAGGGTAAAGGGTATAGAAGGTTAAGATTCTTGGGAATATTTTCCAATTACAAGCTGGCGCCATTTCTAACAAAACACATGAAAACATGTAAAGAAAATTATGATTTGAAATAAATATAAGTAATTTTGCTTGGCTATCTTGTTGGGTTTTATAAAATATCCTGCATTCCTCAGGTATAAATAAGATTAGTGAACAATATATAAAATTACGAAAATACACACACGCACGCACACACACACACACAGATACACACACACACACACACACACACACACACACATATATATATATATATATATATATATATATAGAGAGAGAGAGAGAGAGAGAGAGAGGTTGATTTAAAAGTAACTTCCTGTTTTATATTGAGTAACCGACCAGGAGTTCGGTGACTTTTTATTTAGGGATGGTTAAAATAGAAAGTCTACTATACTAAACCAAATGTCTTCGATAAAACAAGAGTTCCTTATGAATTAGTTGACGCGATTCTTGGGCGGCTCGACTGTCTAGTAGTGAAATCTAGTGGCCATCTTGCTAAACACTTTCCATTCATATACATTTCGTGTGAAATTATAGCTAATAAATATATTATATGTATTTTAATATGGGAAGTTATTTTCAATCACCTTATATATCTATATCTATTAATATATCTATCAATCGATATATATATATATATATATATATATATATACCACATAAGCCATCTTCAGAGAGGTTATATTTCAATCAGGTCACAACACATTATATTGCATTTAGACATATGGTTCTGTTAACATTTCGGTCTCTCACGCGGTGTGACGTCATAGAACCGCATTACAAGTTTATAAACTGCGTCTGCTATTCGGTGCCATTTTTATGTCAGCAGAAGATAAAATCATCTTTAATAGTCGATGTCGTGATGTTAATGTCTCTGTATCCTCTCTGAAGAAGGCTCATGTGAGCTGAAAACTTAGAACCAGCAAAATAAAAAATATCCAAATGTTGGAGAATTTTTGTTTTATTTTTATCTGAAATTAAAGCCAAATACGATGTTTAGAACGGTTCATAATTAAACTTAATAGACGTTTATTGACTGTTATATTTAACGGTATATGTTTAAAAAATTACCTGCTAACTCTATAAACTATATATATATATATATATATATATATATATATTCACATACGCAATATACCGTATTTGCAGGCCTATTGAATGCATACACGCACTGGACGCACCCAAATTTTGGCAATAAATATTAAGGAAAAATGAACACATCACACCAAAAATAATCAAAATTTTAATAGTGCCCGGCGTTGCTCGGGTGTAATGAAAGCTTTATACATTAGCACGAAAGACTAAAAAGCAATAGTTGTTTCCAGTTAAAGTGAAACCGTAGACTGAAAGAAAAATGAATGAATGTAAGTCAAAATTTGGTTTCCTGGTATCGAGATCAAATAAGAATTTTTTGTCGTAAACTGAATTTTGAAGGCTAAATAAGTAAATGGTATCATGGCTGAGACTAAGAACTACAATTATATCTAGTTAGAGCCAAACCTGAAGCAAAAACTAAAATAAAAGGGCTGAAAAAATACAGACATACAGGCAGATAAACAGACACACACACACAAACATCGTGCCTTTTTCTGCACTATGGTAAGAACTGCAACCTTGAAACTTCTGAATATCGTTTCTTATATCTTTGTCTATGAGTGTATCAGATGCGATTAAAATCGGACAACTCCTTCTATATCCCAATTTTTTCGATTATCAATTTTCGATATTCATCGGAGGTACCTCGACAAAAGACCTAGCTAAAAACAGTCGCAGACGCTTATAGTACAACTGTGTAAATTTTCAAGAAAATCGGTTCAGCCGTTTCGGAGTCTATATATAATGGACACACTCACACAGTCACACACATACACACACAGAGAAAGTTCCATTTATAAATAAGTTTAGATTATTATTATTATTATTTTCGGACATTACTTTTCATACTTAGACGTACATTCTAATAGACAATGCATAGAGATTACTACATAGAAACAAATAAACAAAAATAGCTTTTGATAGATATTGTCATGGCATCAGCTAAAATATATTTGTTAAAAGATGCAGCAAAATAAATAAATATATGAATTTAGTGATTGCATTTGGAACAAAAGTCACACCTTAAGCCGTTTTGGAGTCTATAGGTAACGGACGCACACACACAGAGGCACACACACACTGGCACAGACAAAGTTCCATTTATAAAGAAGTTTAGATATGTGATATTCTCACTAATGTAGAAAGACTTACTGTATTAGCGCAAATTATAGTAATGGTCCATTTTAATAGAATTAAGTCAATGTTTAATTACAAGGGCATTTGAAGGAGAAAAAATATTCTAGTCCACTAAATTGTTTTAGTTATTCTTGAGGGAGCAAGATCTGCATCTTTACTAAATTCATAATAGCTCTAAGAAATTTACTGGTATCAGTTTAAGCTGGTACATGTTTTAATATCCAATAAATAAAAGAAATAAAATTTACAAAAAACAGAAATATGATACTTCTTGGTAAATGTATTCACATACAATACACGCAGAAAAGCAAATTCTAATACCTGTATACCAATAAAACCCACACAAATCACGCAGAAATATACCATTGATATCAAATATTTCTATAAAATATAGTATTTCAACAAAACAAGCATCAAAATAATATGCAATTCCTAAAAATCGCTTAATTTCTTTTACCTGAATGAATCTTTCCATTAATATTTTTATAGATAGCATATTTTTTCACTTCCAGGATTTCTAGTATCAGAGCTAAGCTCTATGCAAATTTCTAGTAAACACAACACCTTTCGTGGTCTTCATGTCCCTTCCATGTACGATTCTATGACGCAGGCTTAAACTTTGATCCAATTCTTGGGTAAAGTTCGCGTAATACAGTCCAACAAATACGATGAATTCCAAATTAAACAATAGTCGTCTGATCAGAAAGAAAGACAATCCATTAAGAAGATTTAGTATATAAAAATGTATATCCCATATATTTACTAAATGATGCAAAATACCACCGAAAAGGTTGAGATAATGTCTAAGAGACAACTAGTACTCAATGGGTGAATGCAGAACAAGTATTCTTATTATTCATAAAAACAATGTCCCCAGTGGCCAGTCTCTATTTGTAAATTTAAGAGAAAATCTTAAGATCAAACATCTGAGTATTGTGTTCTAAATATACAAATTAAACTCTAGTAGAAACCCCTTTAAAACATACAAAGAAACATGCACAGGTGTGTGTATGAGTCAATATATATATATTGTAATTTAATTAAAAATTTTTGCGAGACAGAATTTTACATGTTCCAGAATCATGATTTCGAAGCATGGGAAATTCTGTGTAGCAAAAATGTTAAAATAATTATATTGCAATAATATTTAGCTCTACGTTTGTATTGAGCAGTGTAAAATTAAAAATAAACTTTATGGAACAGTAACAGTAATTTTTTTATTGTCCTTTCTTCATATTATCTCACTAACTCACATCCTTTCTCCCAAGCTCTTTTCGCCATCCATTCAACCCCCATTACATCGGTATTCATATCCGTCTAATACCCTCTCCTGACATCCCCTATAGCTAACCCCTCTTTCTCATCACTTTCTCTATGTAACTCCCTGCGAAACAGTGGTAGTAAAACTGCCTTGCTTGTAGTATAATGTTTAATATATATTTTTTTTAATCGTATCACCCCGAGCAAGGCGGTAATGCCACTGATTTGCAGGGGGCTACGTAATAGTGAAAAATCGGAAAAGAGAAAGCCGGAAACCACATCCTAAACAGGGAAACTGTTCAATAGATGAGGGTGGAGTGCGAAGCGGGCGATAGCTAGTATATAATAATAAATCTAATTAAGAGCCGACAGACCTTACTAGGTAGGGTCTGATGGATCTTAGTTAGATTTATGCTTATTTGTTGCTCTACTATTGTATTGAGCACTTTAGTGCTAGGTTTTCTCGTCTCGGTTTTTTTTTCTTTTCTACGATTATTTTAACGTATGTTCAAGTACTTTGTTTCTGTTTTTATTTTCCCCTCCGTGTTTATTCTCAGTGGGCTTTTTGAGACGGACTGAAATATAATATAAAAACAATTATTATTATTATTATTATTATTATTATTATTATTATTATTATTATGTCATTTTTCATCATATTTCGATTTCTGCTTTGGTCTCACTACCAACCAAGTCTGCGGGGAGACCTAAGGCAGGTAGTGGCGTGTTGTTATGGCTCCATTTCATGTTTTTCTATCTTCCCTATCATCCCTAGCATTACATAGATAAAGCTTTCCTTAGTGTGTGGGCTGTACTTAATAAGACAATTTTTTGTATATCTCTTAAGCTGGGGTTTCCAGGGATTCTTTCAATGTGTTGTTTTGTTCCATTTTTTATCATTCCAAGTGCACCTACTATCACTGGCACAACTCTTGTTTTCAATTTCCACATTTTTCCTATTTCAATTTCCAGGTCTTTATATTTTGACAATTTTTCAAATTCCTTGATTGCTATGTTACAATCCGCTGGACAAGCCATATCAATTAATAGACAAGTTTTCTCCTTCTGGTTTTTAACAATAATATCTGGCCTGTTTGCTTCAATTTTTCTGTCTGTGTAGATGGTGTAATCCCATAGAATGGTTGCATCTTCTATTTCTGTAACCGGTGCTGGGTGATGTTCATACCAGTGTTTGCCTACAGCTTTTCCATAATGTTTGCATATTGCCCACTGTAAATATTGCCCAAAGCTATCGTGGCGATTTTTATATTCATTTGGGGCAAGCACAGAACAGCCTGAGATTAGGTGGTCTATTGTTTCTTGGTGTTTATCACAAAACCTGCATTTTGGATCCATATTATTATGCATAATATTTGCCTGAAAGTTTCTCGTGAAAAAACTTTGGTCTTGTGCTGCAAGAATAAAGCCTTCAGTTTCGGACTTTAATCCAGATGCACGTAACCATCGATGAGTATTAACTTTGTCAACATTAGATTTATTGGCACGTACTGGATATTGGCCATGCAGAGGTTTGTCTTGCCAGCGCTGTTTCATCTGTTCAAGAGCTTTATCTTTGGCTTTCATTTTCATATTCTTTGCCGCAATAGTCGGCTCTTGGCTTCCGTTCTGCTTTTCTACAGAATCTACTAACTGTAAATCTTGTTTGAATTTACTGCCTTCTTTTATTATTGAATATTTTTTCTTTCTTTCTTCATGTTGCCTTACTAATTGTAACATCCAATCCTTTGTTGTTTCTATGTATGTTAGTAAGCCAATAGTTGTTGTCTTGTATGACAATTCCAGCTGAATAAAACCTCTTCCACCTTCTTTACGGGGTATGTATAGACGATCTACATCAGCCTTTGGATGATGCATCTTATGCTTAGAAAGAAGCTTTCTTGTTTTAGCATCCATTCGTCTGATGTCGTTTAGAGTCCAGTTTAAGATGTTAAAGCTATATTGGACAACTGGGATTGCAAGGATATTAATGGCCATAACTCTGTTCTGTGAATTTAATTCAGTTTTTAATATCATTCGTAGCCTTCTATAGTACTCTTTACGCACTATTTCCTTCATTTTTTTATGGTGGATGTTTTCACTCTCATATTGCTATCATTATTATTGTTATTATTATTATAATAAATTACGGGAATTAACGAATTTTAACGAAACTTGGTTATAAACAACTGACAATTTAAAATGAATTGTATGAACATTATTTTTTCATCAATACTCGTATTTAAAGTAGATATTCTGTTGTTTTTTTTTAATTAAACAGTATTATATATTTATATCTACTGGCCTGATTGAAAATGTGTCATTCTGCAGAATTCAAACCTGCGACCAATATCTACATAGGGGAAGCTACTATTTGATCTGGCAACGTCTTAGACCGCTCGACCACGAATTAAAAACAGATCATATACTTAAATACGAGTATCGATAAAAAATAATTTTCAAATAATTCATTTCAGATTGTTGGTTGTTTATAACGAAGTTTCGTTAAAATTCGTTAATTTCCGTAACATGTTTACATTTGTTGACATTACGATTTATTTCAGAGCAGATATGGTTGTTGCGATGAATCGAAAATTGTGTTATATAAGCTTGATTAAAACCTCGTTTAGACAATCTGGTTGATGTGCTTCGTTAGACTGTCTCTAGACGTAAACTCGGACAGTGGTCGGAAATAAAGTGAATGATAGATAATTCATCAGAGAATATTTTCCACTAACCCATAGACCAGTTCTGATGGATTTTAAACTATTTCTAAACGGTTTGCAAAGTTTGTTGTGAGAGCAAAGGTTTCATAATTACAACCCTGTCATGAAACCTAATTTGTGAAGCTCCCGTCTGACGGTTTTTGTAGAAACTGGATGCTTGAAATGGTCATTAAGTTCGGCAATCACATTATGGGATGTTATTTTGCGGTCGTTCCTGAAAACTCGTGTCAGAGTCCGACGGGCCATATCAGAAATCTTTGATTTTCTTCCGGAATTGTGCTTCGACGACGATGTTTTGCCGTGTTTTACATATACAGGCATTACGTTAGAGACAGTAGTTCTTGAAACGTTCAGCTTTCGGGTCATTTCAGTCAGGCTTGCGTCTGCCATACGGGCGCCAACAATTTAACCTCTTCGTAAATTTGCACGTCGACGGATTTCAGTAGTTTCTGATGATTATACTGAAAAAAATTAATTAATTAGAAATATATTACTAACTTCCGCGTATATTTTAATATTTATACTTTTATCTTTTTTATCATACCTTGAGATCGAATTATTCTAGATGTAAATCCAGTTTTAAGGTGTGACTTTTTTCCAAATTCAATCACTAAATTCAAGTATTTATTTATTTTGCTGCATCTTTTAACAAATATATTTTAGCTGATGTCATGAAAATATCAGTCAAAAGCTATTTTTGTTTATTTGTTTCTATGTAGTAATCTCTATGTATTGTCTATTAGAATGTACGTCTAAGTATGAAAAGTAATGTCCGATAATAATAATAATAATAATTTAAAATTATTTATAAATGGAACTTTCTCTGTGTGTGTATGTGTGTGACTGTGTAAGTGTGTCCATTATATATAGACTCCGAAACGGCTGAACCGATTTTCTTGAAAATTTACATAGTTGTACTATAAGCGTCTGCGAGTGTTCTTAGTTAGGTTTTGTGTCGAGTTACCCCCGATAAATATCGAAGATCGATAATCGAAAAATTCCGGATAAAGAAGGAGTGGCCCGGTATTAATCAAATTTGATACAATCATAGACAAAGATATAAGAAACGATATTAAGAAGTTTCAAGGTTGCAGTTCTTGCAATAGTGCAGAAAATCGATAATATATATATATATATATATATATATATATATATATATATATATAAGGCAAGATGTTTGTGTGTGTGTCTGTTTATCTGTCTGTCTGTCCTTTATACAAATCCACAATTTTTATCTGATTATTATTATCATTATTCTTAAACTGTTATGAGAGAAAAAACACATAAGGAACATAGACTTCTTTACTTCGATGCTGCTGCCATATGACAAGTGTGAAATTACTTGTATCGATAGATATGAATGAGAAAGGAAGAGAGGACGAGACAAAGAGAAAGAGGGAGAGTAAAAAACAATCTTTAGAAACACCATAAATGTCACAGAATTAATGGAACTTCACGAAGAGGTAGTTATTCCCTGGAAGCTTTACAAAGAATTAACGCAAAAGATGCTGTAATTCTATAAATTTTGGCCGAAGGAAGATAATAAGATTCGAAAATAATTATGTTGACTTTATTTGCCTTGTTACCGGTGCTAATTTGGGAAAAAACATAAGTGAAATATTTTTACACTTAACACAAACATATGAAAATCTTTTTTTGCTAACTCTCCCTTTCTTTCTCTCTCACAGACACACACACAGACACACACACTCTCTCTCTTTCTTGAATGTATATATGCATTACCTCTTTTCGATTCATGCACATACGTACGGACACACAACACCCATCAGCTGAAATGTAAGCAGGCAATGATCTGAAAAACGTATTTGAAAACCATCGACACCATTTACACAAAAATATCGAGACATGCTTTTTTTTTCTTGATCTCCCTCAATGTACGTATATATATATATATATATATATATAATACACACACACACACACACACATATATATATATATATGTACGTGTGTGTGTAAGTGTGAGAGTCTGTATCTCAACTTGTGTGTGCGTGTGCGTGCGTGACTTTAAAAAAACAGTAGCTACTCTAGCATGTGCGCATCGCTCATTCAGCAATAAATTAAAGAACGCTGTCTGTTGGCGTATGATACATCATACGCTAAAAGTTTGCCTCCTTCTACCACGCGCCCATAGCGCAGAGGTAGAATCGCCGACTAATACCAATTTGGTCAGGATTCAATCCTGGGTTAAAAGCAATCGGCTGTCTAACCGTACTGATGCTCTACAACTTCTGCTTATGTTCTTCTTGTTTTCCTGCCTGTTAGAAGTCTTTCTCTGTAGTCCCTATATTTAAGAATACTGAAGAAACATCAGACCTCGCAAATTACCGCCCTATCAGACTTTTTCCTGTCTTTGACAAAATGTTCGAAGCCATTATCAACGCCGAGGTGGTTCAGCATCTCACAGCCTACAGGTTCCTCTCAGACAAACAATTAGGGTTTCCGTTTCACCAGGTCTACTGCTGATATGCTAACGACCATCACCGAATATATATACCAGGCACTCGACAAGAATGGAGAAGCTCAAACCGTTGCTTTGGATATCTCCAAAGCGTTCGACAGAGTCTGGTATGCTGGCCACGTACGCAAACTGCGAGCTATGGTATAACTGGACATTTGTTTGACCTAATCCAGTCATTCCTCTCTAAACGCACATTGAAGGTGGTATTAAACGGACATGCCTTCCAAAACTACCATATGAACGCGGGTGTCCCTCAAGGCTCTATCCCACGTCCTACGCTCTTTCTGATCTACATTAATGATCTCCCCGATGCCATAAGATCTCAAGTAGGCATGTACGCCGATGACACCACAGTTTACTCTCGCCTCGATCAAAAATCTGGTGTGACCGACAAAGCGAACCTCGCTGCCGAGCTTGAGAAGGACCTCCAATCCGTAGTGGACTGGGGTAAGAAATGGCTCGTAAATTTTAATGCTTTCAAAACGAAGCTGCTATCAATTAACCATCATAGACAATCGCTCCTACCTCCCATTAGCATGGAACAGGCTTGCCTCCCAGAGAGTAAAACACTACGCCTCAGCGGATTCTCACACTCAGCGGACCTTAATTTGAATGACTATATCGAATCCATTGCTAAATCGGCTCCTATGAAAGTCGGTTCTTTGTGCAGGGCCCGGACGTTTTTTTCCCGTCTGAATCTATCCTGCACATATATAAATCTACCATCCGCCCGTGTATTAAATACTGCTGCCACATCTGATCGGGTGCCCCTGCTATTCTCCTCGGGGTTCTTGACAAAATACAATGGAGAATCTATAATGTGATCGATACCGACTTGGCAAACTGGCTGCAGTCACTCTCTCACCGGCGTGATGTGGCTTCCCCCTGCCTCTACTATAATTTCACGGCTTTTGCTCCGATAAACTTAGATCACTGGTGCCCCCTAGGAATGAATTTGCACGATATACTAGATTAGCAACTAGGTCCCACTTTTTTACAGTAAAACAGATAAAATACAACCGCAATTTCTACTAAGACAGCTTCTTTTCTCGCACTTCCAGCCTGTGGAATTCCCTTCCATACACTTGCTTCCCCGACAGCTACTATCTCCAGGAGTTTAAATGTAAGGTCAATAGACACCTCCTAACACACTAATTTGCATCCATTCTCTTAAAAACTCTTCCAATCTACCCAACCCTCATCCTCAGTATCCTTATCCGTCTATCACCCTCCTTCTGACATTTCCTATACCTAACCATACTTTTTCATCACTTTCCACTATGTAACCCCCTGCGCAATAGTGGCAGTGAAATGATTAAAAAAATTTCATATTCACAAAAGTTTGGACGTTGTACTGCATATAGAGGGAGAACGAGTATCACCGTGCCCTATGGAATGAAGTTGAAACAATAGATAAAGAACACAAGTGAAAATGTAAAAACTTTTGGAAATAGGTGTGTGTGGTAGGTCTCAAAAATTTCATCAGCCTACCAAGCATAGAAATTAATACAATAATACGGAGTGCTAGAAAGAAAACATTAGCTTCAAGATTGCAATATGAACTCTAGTAAATGCAGTTTGATAGTTTTATGAAGATCTTCAAAGTCACATTACAGTCTGCAGGGTCTACGGTGTCAATAAGAAGGTACATTCAGCTTTTTTTGGTCTTTGATAACGGTAGCTCGGTGATTATCTTTAATTGTTCTCACTCCCTTTACATTGACGCAGATCTTGTCTTTGTATCTGGGTGGTGTTCGTACCAAGTTTTTGCATATTCTCTTCCCTAAAAGCTTTATATTTTCGAATACAGTTATTGGTCCAGTCTGTCATGCTGGATATTATTTTCAATGGATGCTCCTAAAAGATGCTCAATTGTTTCAGTATATTTCATTGATTCTGTATTCAGGATAACACAGTTTTCAATATGCGTGCTTGGTAATTTCTTGTTGGCAAGCATTGGCTCTGTATAGCAAGAATAAAACATTATTATTATTATAATTAGCACCTGCTTTACTATATTTTTTTAAATAGTCACTTAAATTATTATTATTAGTAGTAGTAGTAGTAATATTAATATTACTACTACTACTACTAATAATAATAATTTAAGTGACTATTGAAAAATTATAGTAAAGCAGGTGCTAATTATTTGATAAAATATCTCCACAGGATATCCGGCCCAATATTGTCACATAAAGAAAAAAAAATTGTGGCATGATTACAATATTGATTCGAATCTAGTGCTGAAGATTTGATTATGTAATGAGCGCATTTTCAAATAATTATGTATTTATACAGCGACACTTTATTACATTTAATAATGCATTATTTTATTGTCAGACAGATATTTCTTTAATTCTTCTTTGCAGATGAGTCACAAGAAATTTATGCAATTGGTTATTTTATTGGGAATATTTTAATTGTTCTTGACTTAATTCCCAGTGCGGAATTTAAAAAAAAAACACTGCTTAAAACAGTTTTTTGCAAATATTGTTGCAGGTGCCAAGTTGGTTATCTTGTATGTGAGGTTTATAAAAGAAATGAAATTTATACAAATGAAAATAATTTGCCTTTACCGCTGAGCTAAACCAACAAAACACAAACTCAGCATTTGCGCACATGAGACAGACCGCTACAATCATGTCGGTAAATGGAACTGGATATTAACGCCAAAATTTTGAACAGGTAATTATTTTGTAGAAAAAAATAGTTTTAGTTTCCTCCCATGATAAGAAGCTAACTCCATGAAATCAAAGCATCTTCAAATTAAGTTAGGAAATCTTTTATAGGTTGATAAATACTTCTGGAAAAATTCTATCGGTATTTGAAAGAGTCAATGCTATACGTGATACACTGTTGGGCAATCATATCTCATTACAGACATGATTGACTAGGCAGATAATTCACCTGCACTGGGCTGCGATTTCTTTCGGTGGTAGAGTGGTTCCCAACCAAGGCTAGAGAATCCAATTTGTTCTGCTATTCAACCCAGAGCTGGAGGGAGAAGAAATGGATTAATGTCTTTCTCAAGTGTATTTGCGTGTAAGTGAATGATGCAAATTGAACTGTAATTCGAACTAGGCTGTTCTGTTTCTTATTCCGAGCCGAGATCCATTACACCATGAATCACTATATTTTCTACATATTTAAGCTTCTTCTTCTTCTTAATCTTTTTCTTCTGTATCCCTTTAGGACGTAGGCGATCTTGGACACCACTTGGCTCTGTCTCTGGTCGTTCTCAATAATTTTCTCTTGATATCTCCTCTAAGTCCCGCTCGGTCAACCACTTGTTCAGACCTAACAAGTACTTCTCGTGTGACTTTCCTCTATCTCTCTTTCACTTTATCTAACCTGCAGGTATCAAGTCCTCCAGGCCCTCCTCCCTCATTACATGTCCCAGTAACCTCATTTGTCTCTTTCTGATATTTAGTATCAGTTTTCTTCTCGTTTGCATCCTTTCCAACACCTCATCATTGCACACGTGCTCCAGCCATGGTATCCTCAGCATCCTTCTGTAAAACCACATTTCTGCTGCCTTCATCTTTCTAGAGATCGTCCAGCATTCACTGCAATGCAAAAGAATAGATATCACAAAGCAATACAACACTCTTTTCTTTGTTTGATATGAGAATTTCCTGTTTTTCAGTACTATGGTTAGCTTCTGAAATACGTCTGTGGCCATGGCAATGCGTCTTTGGATCTCCATGTCGCACATGCTAGAGACACCTATTATAAGCGATAACTAAACGTTATTGTTTACAGATATGAGTGCCACTATTTTCGTAACCTCATGACCAAAAGTAAGCGAAATATATGGACTGAAGGAAATAATTGAAATCATTGGCTACGTAATGTATTTGCTTTCAAAATATTTGCAATGATATTGATTTCATTTTTGTCTCCTTCTCTGCTACTAACTTCAAAATTCGACGCCATGAAAATTTCATCTGTAATGACAGTATAATTGATATTTTCTTCAGATTCCGACGTCATCGTCTTGCATCATCATTTCATCTTTTTCGACTCAAGAAAGGTGTCATCTTCACTATCTTCGAATGCGTCCGTGATGCAGATAGCTTTTTGGTGAAATTTTCTGTCAAATATCCATAATGAATACACTAATAACAATCTTTACCCTACTCCCCACAGAAGCGAGATGTGACACAAGGTCTGTTTTTAATGTGGGGAGCTCGAACACGTACAGACGGGCGAAAGAACAAAAATTCCCCAGATTCCGCAACCGCCAGTTGCGCTGGCCCCGGTTACGACCACCTGGACCACTCCTCTGGTGCAATGGGGTGGCGCAGCCTCGGGACACAGTTCCCTGGGACCAGGCATCTACATAGTATATTTTTTCTCAGATGTATCTCTGTCCTCGGACAGAGCAACAACTGAACCGCACTCTGTATTCGAGGAAAGAGACAAAACCGAGACATGAATTTTGGTCCCCAACTGAAACAAAATATGTCAAGTAAGTGAATACACTTACTGCTGGTCGTCAAATGCGAACCCTCAGATGAGTTTATATTTGTAACTCTACATATCGCTGGTTTCACTTTTTAAGTACGAGTAAATTAAATAGTTTGTTGATGCTGATGTCCAGTGCTGACAGAAAAACTGATAATTAAACCAAAATGAACACAACATCCACTTTAATTGATTCCAGCTAGTGTACGTAGTTGTAATGTTCATTTCTCGTTTGCGTTAATACAGAGAAATAGACCCTAACTACTAGAATGTGCGTTTGTTTATATAATTAGTTCACTTAGTATGATCTTTGCAACTCACGTTTCTTTTACTTTTTGGGAACATATCCAACCATTTGTTCTAAATGCAGTACCAATTCCGTGTAGCATATGAAAAGTAAAGTATGCATAATATTTATTTTAATCGATATAAAAGATATAAATTTAAATGAATTTTTAATTTAGTTCAATTTTAGCTGTAAACGAAATTCTAAAATGTTAATGATATTACAGAATAGAGATATTTTTTCCAGAATTTCTTAACCGAAATTTAGGGTTTCGTATTGTAAATGCCTATGCCTTCTACGTGAATACATTATGTATTTCAGCTGGTTTATAAATGTATAGTGCGAGAGCCTAAATATTTTGCTTCAATTTTAACCTCTGCAAAAAAGAATTTACCTGTATGTAGTGCAATGGTTCACTGAAAATACATTATGTTTAAGCTATTCAATAAATAAACAACATTTGCATATTGCGATCCCCTACATTCTTGTTTAAAAAAATAAATAATAAAATCTCGTAATATACATGCGTATTTACGGCAATTAAGAGAGTAATTTTAACTGCTTCAAAAAAAAATATCTTCGTATATTGCGCCCCACAACATTTTTGTTTAAAAAAATAAATCATAAAATCTCGTAATATATACGAGTATATATGGTAATTTCGACAGTACCCGGGAGAAATAGTTAAGAAACCAAATAAAATTTAATAGTTAATTGTTCATTTCATCTGGATCATTTAAATGATAACTTTCAGCATTTCTCTACAGGAAAATAGATATTTGGTATTCTTATTTTTGGGGGGTGGGGGTTTATAACTTATGTGGCTGAGAATATCACAACGTTCTGTTTGAGCAGAGAGAAAAAAATCAACGACAAGACTAGTAACAACAGTAAACTACACGAGAAACACAATTCTAATCTCTCGTGATTGTCTGAGGCGAAATACAGGTATTAAATCCCTTATTATAATGGAATTATAGCATGAATATACAATTTTGGCACGAGGACTAACGGAAATCCGGTCGTGAACGGACCGTTGTCGGAGCCAGTTGATGAACACGACAGTCAAAATCGTCATAAAGATGAGCAATAGCTTCAGGAACAGCTCGTAGGACAGACCATCATATCCAAGAGACCTACCCTCTTCAATACCAATTGAACTTTACACTATGTGATCTCACCCTCTCAACAAGCCGCTTCAGTCGACGAAACTCGAGAAAGGTCAGTCAAATTGCTGTTAAATTCTTTAGCACATGGACAAGACTTCTTGACAATCCGGCTCTCGAAATGATGCCTAACCGCCTTACACATATCACAAGTCGACTTCAGAGTACGCTTCTTCGGGGTATCGACCACTCGAATGTAACGATTGGAACCTCGATGGATTTCTTCCTATGCACAGTCCAGCGTCCATTTTCAAGGCTTCGTTAGAAATCTTTTTTAGACATCTTTCTAACAAACTGGCTCTGGTACCGCTTGCTAGTCACGCGCTCCACGGCCTGCGTAGCTATACTTATCTCTAAGGTATCCTTCCAGCCTCCTCCGGGAACAGAATATTCTTAAGTGTCTTAAGTGTATTAATCTCTGAGCTGAGTCGATGGCTATATTGCGTGGCGAAAAAAAATTTATACTATCATTAAGTCCCTCCTATCACCTATTCCCAATAGTCGCTCCAATAATCTAATTAGCTGTTGCTGGAATTCTTTTCTATCTAGTAAGAACATATTGAATTTCCATGGTGCAGCCATTCTAGGCCTCCCATTTAATGCCATCCGAGCACAAACAAGAGTGACAAGAAGGGACTACAAATAAACTTTAAGAAAACTGAGTTCATGGTCATCAGCAAAAGATACAACCCAAAATGCCAAATACAGGTGGGGGATAACAGAATCAAGCAAGTACAAACATTTAAGTACCTAGGAAGTGTTCTAACAGAAGATGGAAAGTGCGACACGGAGATCCGAAAGCGAATTGGCATGGCAAAGGACGCGTTCCAGAAGATGAGCAAAATACTAACACACAGGAAAATCTCAATAGAAACGAAGAAAAGTGTGCTAGACTGCTACGTGATGTCAGTTCTTCAATACGGCCTTGAATGCTAGACAATATCATCGAAAATGAGAACAAAACTGGAGGCGACCGAAATGTGGTTCTACAGAAGGATGCTACGGATATCGTGGACTGAGCATGCAAGCAACGATGAGGTCTTGGAAAGAATAGCAACAAAAATGAAATTGATGCTGAGCATCAGGAAGAGACAACTGAAGTTCCTGGGACATGCAATGAGGAAGGATAGCCTGGAGAACCTGATACTGACTGGTCAGATAGAAGGAAGGAGAGACAGAGGAAGGCAGCGGATAACAAATTTGTAGGGTCTGATCAGGTGGATGACGGAACGGGGGTTGCCAGGAGCAACAGGCTCAAACATACTAAGAGCCACAAGGGATAGGGAGACGTGGAGAACGATGATCGCCTAAGTTCTGAAGGGACAGGGCACATAGAAGAAGAAAAAGAAGAAGAGCACAAACGAGTCTGTGTTCCGAATAGACTTACCAGTAGAACATGGGACAATCTAACAAATCTAGATAAAACAATTTCACTAAGATTTTTTTTCTGGATACCTCTGTAGACGGTCTCTTTTGGTTCCACGTCCACTTCAACCTACTTGGGTGATCGACCTCGTTAATTACGAGACCAAACTTTGTAAACGAAGGATATAGCATCTTTTTAAGTTTCAGTGTTAAAACACCATGGTAATTAATCAACTGGGTCCGTGAATTAATTAATCTATTTTATATTGATTTCTATGGAGAAAACACTTTAAAAAATATTTATACCTATTGAGTTGCAGTATGCTATAATAATAATAATAATAATAATAATAATAATTACTATATATATATATATATATATATATATATATATATATATATATATGGGCATATGACTGAGTGGTTAGAATGTTTGCTTTCTGACCATGAAGCTAGGGTTCGAATATAACTTCTTGATGTTATCGGTCTGAGGGAGGTGATTCCAGCATATATGGAACCTTTGGAAATTGTCTGAAAACTATACCACGGATTGACCCAAGCTTTGTGAATGAAATTGGGTAGATGGCTCCTTTTGAGGATTTGTCGGCCATTTCTAAATTGCTATGTTCTGCCTTTAGAACCAAATAACTCTTTATTTCTTGTGTAAGCAACGGCTCTGCCATTGATAATAATGAAACATGCAAAATATAAAATCAAATAAGAGAAAGCTACAGTAATCGTAACGTATGTAATCAAATGACATATGCACGATGTGCATATAATTTAGATTTAGTATTTAGGCAGATTTTATTATTTAAAGATTATTTTAATGGGATAGCCATATTTGATTAGACATTTTGTTTATTTTTTAAACAATATATTCATCTATTTTAGTCGGAAAATCTTACTTAAAAATTGCGTTTTCGACTACGAACTACATCGATGACAAAAAGTATGAATAGTGCCTTAGAAAACTTTTCTCAAACTATAGATATGGTCTAAAACACATCGGATCTAACAACGTTTTCCTCTGCCAAGGGGGACGCCAATTTGAATCCTACCGGAGGGTGCATATTTTTCATTTAATAAGATACTTAAAATATTCAGTACCCTGTTTAAGACATAAAGTAGGGGCATCCACTAAAAATACCTTATGGGTATCTACTAAAATTAACGTTAAAGTAGAAAACACACACACACACACACACTGTGTGTGTGTATGTGTGCCTAGAGATATACAGAAAAGTTCTTTCTGTTGAATATGTTACTGTATTTTTTACAATAGGGTGTTGTGTGAAAGAGCCACCAGGGATAGGGAGCGATGAAAGGCCATGATTACCTGCGTCCTTTCAGAACGAGGCACATAGAAGAAGAAAAATACTGGAATCGAAATTGTGGATAAACTCTCCTAAAACAATACGTGCTTGTATTGTTTCATTAGTTCAACTATTTTTTAATGTTATTTTCAAGAACCTATAAGGTGTTTGCGTGAAAAGTATAATATCTCTCTACATTCTGGGATTCAGTACTTACGCTAGCCTCCTCACAAGGGCGGGATTTTTTGTGGGTCTTGCACGCTGGTAAAAACCCGCGTACACCCAACATATACGAGTACGGGCACTTCTCTGCTTTTCACGTAATAAGACTCTTCCTTTTGGGATAGCATCGTCTGGGTTCATTTTTGTCCGACTAAGAGAATTTCGGCTCATTCTTACATTCTGGAATTCTTTGGTACAAGGAAGCTTTGAAAGTATACACACACACAC